>JAPQWV010002082.1:0-64797 GCA_027422505.1 Craterostigma plantagineum | reverse complement strand
AAATTTCAGGATGAGCAATGAGATACTCCTCGACGTGCTTCAATATGGTAACATAGCTCTCTTCTTCGGCCTTAACAATCTCCTCTTTGAGTTCGTCGCCCTTCGTGCGCCACTCTCTTACAATCTTTACTATGCTTCCGCCGTCAGGGGTATCTTCGTACTTTTGGTCGTAAAATACCGATTCAAGGTCACCGCCGACCACAGCTCCTTCGACCAAAGTGTACTTTGTCACGTGTTTTCTACGTCGAGGTAGTCGAACTTGTGCTTCGCGGGGTAAATGGGAAGCCTGCAAAGTGAGAAATATCGCTATGAATTAAAATTTCCAACTAGAGTAATAGCTTCTTAATATGAAATAAAGAAAGTTATTCCATATCAAATTTTCTAACCATCGGCGAAATGGGTCTTTCTTATGGTTCCTACGCCGCCATCTCTCCTTCAAGGATTTCAATGTGCTTAATGGCGTGAGGGATGATCTTAGGTAAGACATCGTATGTCTCGGTGACGAAGGCTTTGAACATCCTCTTCGCGGGACCTTGCATTTCACTTCTTGTGAGTAAGTGTGGACCCCATTATTATTCTATAATATAGCTAGAATATTGTTTAGAAGAAAATATGATCAACTAAACCATGCACTTGTGAAGGTATTTATAGCTGGGGTGGTGCTTGATTTTCGTTTGCTTGTTGAATTTTTTTTTACTCAATATACTAATTTCCTTTCAAGCAGCCGATCTTGAAATTGATGTCATTCTACCATGTTATTTATTGAGTTATACTTTCTGCTCTAGTATATATAATAGACTCGAATACGGGTTTATCTATTGTATGGCGGACTAAGACTATCTTATAAATTATAATATTGGTTCTAGAACGCGAATATTGATCTCTTCCTCCCTCTACATAAGCTATCTGTTTATATAATAATCATATTTCTCATGTGCTCTTTCCTTTCCCACGCGAGAAAAGCCAAGACGTCCATGTAAGAAAAACAGTAATGAGGATCAAGAAAGAAAGACTGGCTGGCACTTTGCTGTAAGAATGTTCATATCATTTTGTAGTTGGGCGGAAGTCCATTATAAGGAAGTCTAATAAATTTAAAGCCCATATTCCTCATTAAAAGAATTCTTCGCATGTCAAACTCAAAACCTTTATTGGATATATCACACCACCTTATTGGGTCTTTTAACCAATTAGGGCTTATTTTAGATTTACCTTAATAAAATAGGTGGGTTTTACAACAATTAACAAAATAGCGTGAAAACGGTTTTACCAACTTACTTTTAATATTTACCATATCTTAATAAATTATATTAATTATTACAAAACGATCATTAATTTAAATTTAACTATTAATTAGATATTTACTATTTTACCCCGCATCGGTTTTACCGAGTTAACTTTTTAATATTTAACCATATCTTAATAAATATACTTACTCCCTTCCCTCGTCCCAAACAATTTTATACATTTTACTAATCGGGCGTCCCCATCTTTTGTACATTTTCTTATTTACAAAAAACTATCAAACAATCAATATAATAATATTAAATATTATTAAAAGACGTGCAAAAATATACACTTTTTTACCTTTTAATGTACTATATTATTAAAATATTCAGTTTCTTATTTTGCGTGCCAAATCCCAAATGTCAAAAAAGATTTGGGGACAGAGGGAGTATTAATTATTTACAAAACTGATCATTATTTTAAATTTTATAACCATATCTTAATAATTATATATTAATTATTTACACAACTGATTGTTATTTAAATTTTTAAGCATGTTTAAAACAAACTGATCATTAAGTATTTTAAATTTAAACAAATTGAATTAAAAAATATTCATTAAAACATGCTTAAAATACTTAAAAATTAAATTAATGATCAGTTTTTGTAAATAATTCATGTACACAAACTGATCATTAAGTATTTTAAATTTAAACAAATTGAATTCAAAATATTATTAATAGATAATTTATTAAGATATGGTTATTGAAAAGTTTAAAATATTTGGAAACTCGCGTTTTTTGCAATTACTATGATAAAGTCGTCATAGATTATTGGGAAATGGGCAAGGACCAAAGCCATTGTCAATTTTGCAACCTCAGCACAGTTCGGTTGGTTCATTTCATGTCCATGGTTATTACACCACTCATCTCTCAAGAAAAGGAAAAAAAAATTAAAAAAAATCAAATTCTAGCGACATCAAAATCTCCATCTGACACCACAACAGATCTAATCTGAGAGGTACACAATCCCATAAAGGAAGAAATGGACCCCAATTCCACCGCCGTAGAATTCATCGACCTCAATCTTTATCCCTCGCCGCCGCCGTCTCCACCCCGCGCCGCCGCAAACCCCGGCCTTTTCCCATTTCTCCTCACCCCCAAGACGGAACCCAAGGGCGAACCCATCTTCTTCGAAACCCCAACCTTTCACGCGCCTCCTCACCCATCCTTTACCCTAAACACCGCCGCCCAGCCCCAGCCCCACCCTCCTCATCCCGTCGCCCACTTTCCCTCCTCGGAGAACAACTTATACTCCGATTTCACCCGCATTACGAACCTCTTCAACGAATTTCTATCGGAAAACGCCGCCGTCGTCTCCGATATTTCTCGGGCCATCGTCCCCTTACCTCCTCCTCCCTCCCCCGCCCACGAAAACAACCAGCTGTCCTCGCGCGTCAAAAAGTACCGCGTGCGCTCCGGCGAGCTAGTGCGCGTCGCCGAGTTCTCGCCTGAAGACCACCTCTATTCTCGTACTCTGGTAAGAAAAACGCGTATGCTCTACGATTCCCTGCGAGTCTTGCCACGTCCCAAGACCACAAGCACGACAATCGACGAACTAGAGGCGATTTAAAGGCAGCCCAGCTAATGCGCGAAGCTGATTTGTGGCTAAACAGGGATAAGAGAATCGTGGGCAGCATCCCTGGGATTTTTATTGGGGATCTGTTCTTCTTCAGAATGGAACTCTGCGTAGTGGGCTTGCACGGCCATATTCAGGCAGGAATCGATTATCTCCCAGGTAGTCAGAGCTCGAACGGCGAGCCAGTCGCTACGAGCGTAATAGTCTCGGGCGGGTACGAAGACGACATAGATTCAGGCGATGTAATAATGTACACTGGCCATGGCGGGCAGGACAAGACTGGTAAGCAAGTCGACGATCAGAAATTGGAGTCTGGGAACTTAGCCATGGAGAGGAGCATGGCTTACAACATCGAAGTTAGGGTTATCCGCGGATTCAAGTACGAAGGAAGCGTTAGCGGGAAAGTCTACGTCTACGACGGCTTGTACAACGTCGTCGACACTTGGTTCGAGAAGGGCAAATCTGGCTATGGAGTCTACAAGTTCAAGCTCATGAGGATCGAAAACAAGCTCCGATGGGCAGCAGCACTCTGAGGCTCGCCGAGAAACTGAGATCGAACCCTTTAGAGGCTCGTCCCTTCGGCTACGTTTCCCTCGACCTGTCCTCGAAAAGGGAGAACTTGCCCGTCCTCTTCTTCAACGACATGGATGGGAATTACGAGCCTCTCAACTACGACTACCTCGTGAGGACCGTCTTTCCTCACTTCGTTTATGCGAAACGCCGGCGGCGACGGCTGCGATTGCTTTGGATTCTGTTCGGACGACTGCTTCTGCGCGAAGAGGACGGCGGAGATTTCGCCTACGATTCGAACGGTATTCTCATAAGGGGAAAGCCCTTGATTTTCGAGTGCGGGCGGAACTGCCGTTGTTCGTCGGCTTGCAGGAACCGTACGACCCAAAATGGGATCAAGCATCGCTTCGAAGTTTTCAGGTCGAACGAAACGGATTGGGGTGTTAGGTGTCTGGACTTAATAACGGCGGGTTCGTTCGTGTGCGAGTACGCCGGGCTCGCCCTTACGCCCGAGCAAGTTCAGATTCTTACGATGAACGGCGATAATCTGATCTACCCTCGGCGTTTCGGGGAGAGGTGGAAGGAATGGGGGGACTTGTCTCGGATATTCTCGGACTACGTCTGCCCTGATTTTCCGGCGGTGCCTCCCCTCGATTTTGCGCTCGACGTTTCGAAGGTGAGGAACTTGGCGTGTTATATGAGCCATAGCTCGAGCCCTAACGTGTTTGTGCAGTTCGTTTTGAACGATCACGATAACGTGGCGTTTCCTCACCTGATGCTCTTCGCTATGGAGAATATCCCGCCTTTGACGGAGCTTAGCTTGGATTACGGCGTGGCCGATGAGCTGGCGGGGAAGCTTTCCATATGCAACTAATAAATAGCTATCAAGGTGGAGTCTTCAAGTTGATGTGAAGAGCAATCACAAGTACAATTCCACGGAGTTTCAGTGGGAGGTTTTGGGGGGAAAAAGTGAATATTTTGTGATATGCTTTTGTGGGAAGGATCGTCATTCTGTGTGGGAATGTGTAGCTATGATGATGATAAATTAAAAACTTGCTAGTTATGCGTCTTATTATGTTATGGGAATTGAACTGTGGTTTATTTACACGTCGTTCGTCAACGAAAATTATATACAATTAATTACAAGAAATTCAGGAAAAAGGGCCCAAGGCCCAGTACGAGGCCCAATTGTCGATACCTCATTATAGCTCCCCCAACACACAGAATCGAGAGGCGGCGAAGAAGCGTGACGACGATGGATTACTTCTTCGGCGAGACGGAGGAGCAGAGCGGCGGAGGAGGAGCTACGGCGGCGATGGAAGTTGACGACGCGGACTCTTCGTTGGATCTATTCGGCGAGGGACCTATCTTGGACGTGCACCGCCTCGCCGATTCGGATTTCTTCAACACGTTTCAGGACGATTTCGACGATGAGGACATCAACTGAATCTTTCTGGTTTGGAAATCGTGTCTTCCCTCTTCAATCGTTGTAGCTACTGGAATTTGATTGATGTGAAAATTGCTGTGTGATTTTTAACTTTGTTACTGCTATTACTGGTTATTGATGATATGGTTTTACCTGGGTGGTTATCGTGTATTTTGATTGATCATTGCCGTCAGTGGCATCGACGACTTAGTGTGCTGGTTAGGTCTTACTGTTCTCATCTTTGGTGTCACTTGCCATAAAAAAATTGAACATACTATAGATATTTCAAACTAAGATTTATATAAACATGTTCATTGCCATTGAGAAAACATCATCGATTTAGTCAAGAACATTAAATTCAAGCCCTGTTTGTATGAACGAATAAAAGTGGGCCATTTTCGACAGCATCTTTATTTTCTTTTTCAAAAACGAAATAACACAAGCACCGAGTGAGAATGAGCACATTATGCTCAGGCTTACTGCGATCATCGAATGGCCTTACCAAATGTCAGGGCGAAGCTCGCCCGTAGCGGGTGGCATCCATTTTCCCGAGTGGTAAACGCTCTCGCCAACTTTCCAACCTGGGACGTCTTTCATGATTCTAGCTTCCTCCTCGAGATATTTCTCCATTCCTTGACAAACCTTTCATCTTCTTCCGCTTGAAGCATTGGTAGATGGCTCTGCGAGCAGCATATTTTTCTTCCTTCAATGCCCTGGCACCCAAGAAGAAAATGGTCTTTCTTTCAACCATCCAGGATAAAGACTCAGAGATGTAAAAATGTTCTCACGACAAGTCTCAAATCCTCAAAATTGCAAAGCATAAGGAATAAGTTCAGAATCACAACAAGCTCAGATGATTGACCAAATATGACGAAAACAGTTCTTTTGTGAGGAACCCTTCCTTTATGCTAACTCTTCACGGGGAAAAATAGATAAATCCAATCAAAGAGATCAGTTTGTAAGAACAGAACAATTATGCCCTGAAGCTCCAATTATGCCCTGAAGCTCCAAAGAGATCAGTTCTTTGTGATAACCTGTTGCAAACGAACGAATTTTTTTGGTTCGAACTCGCGATTCGATTCAACTTTTAAGGTGATTCGAATATTTAGATACTTCGAATAAGAATATTTGTTTTGATTCGAGAAATATACGAATCGAATATGAAAATCACAATATTTCGATTCGAAAATTAATCGAAGTATCGATTCGAATAATATAACATAAAAGATAATTAATTAATATATATTCACATATAATATATTATAAACTCACTAAACATTTAAAAATATATGATAAATATATGTTTAAATATAATTAGCATAATTCAATATATACTTTAAATATAATATTGTTTATATTTCGTTAAATAAAAAATAGAAAAGATGGCTTTGATACAGATATTCGATATTCGATTCGAATATTCGAGAATATCTTCGAATTCGAAAAAGCCTCATTTTATTGATTGATAAATATTCGAGTATTCGTATTCGTATTCGTTGTCATCCGAATACGAATAGAATATTACGTATTCGACTCGATTCGATTCGTTTGCAAGTCATTCGACTATTTTACATCCTGAGTAACTAATACTAACAAAAAAACTGCAGCTAGGTGAAATGAAATCAATCAAAGCTCAACGAGAGGTGGAGCTTGATCTGAGAGCTCCAATCAAGATAAGTTCAATTATTATATGTCATGTAATTGAATCGAGCTCGATCGACTGAAATATTTTACACTACGTCAATAAAAAAGGTCAATTAGGCATTACCTTCGGATTTTGTTTCCTTTTTATAGACCTGGTACATTCCGTAGGAAACGCCCCAAAGGCGGCGAGGAATATCGCCATAGCACTCGGTCCCTTTGCTCGTAATACGGCGAGCAAATCGGACCGGAGCGAATCCACCCGGCGGAGGACCGTCCTGGAGAACCGGCATGTCCTTCACGCTCGCCATAACCACTCTTCTTCTTATCAGAGCCTCCGTCATTTCCCGGCACCTAATTTTCCCTGTTTTCCCCCTCTTTTCTATTTGATTTCGTATTTATTCCTTCGTTTTGTTTATATTGCCGAAGGCCCGAAGTGCTTGAGGATCTCTCTCCACGGTGAGAAGTGTACGGTTATAAAGGAAATCGTGTTACAATTAAAAATCGCTTGTTTGGAACTGGACTTCTAACCGAAGGTAAATGGGCTTTGGTGTCAAGTTAGAAGCCCAATGTGAACAATATTTACAAAAATCTTAAAAAATCTAGTTCCGATCAATAATATAATTGTATTACTCTATGTTAATTTATTTGGTATAATAGAGCTGGGAATTTATAAAATTTTACTTTGGTTCTTTTATAAGCAAACGTTTTATTTGCTTTACAACAAGCAACTTGGCCTCGTTTTCTTGGAGAAGGGGAGTGTTGCATTATCTTTCTTTTTAAGATTTGCAGGCGAAATATTGTAATATTCTATAGGTTATAATTAAATGGTGAACAAACAATATATGATGTTAGGCTAAAGCCATATGCCTTTTACGCTGGGCCTCTTCGCTTTATTGTGTCGACATTCCAAGACTTTCTTTTTTGATAAAGATCAATTATTATTCTTATTTCTCCCTCCAGAATAATAATAATCTAAATGGTTGGCTTTAATTTCATATAATCACATGTTACATGAATTTAACAAATTGTGGTTGGGAGACTTAATAGTCAAAGTCAAGATCTCAAGCATATGAATGTGAAACTGTTCAGGAATCGAGGTACTGATCTACATTTTTCTATTATATAAGTCAATTTAATCATTTCTTTTTTGAGAAAAATAAATAAATTCAAGACTATATAATTAAGGCGCACTCCAAATAAACCTTTAACCACGTGAATAATTAATGGATGTTACTTGGGATTTCCCAAACGAATATAAATGATTTAATATTTATAGTTGACCAAGTATTGTACAAGCCAGCCTGTAAGTTGACTCCGCTTTTCAAACATTTGCGGTGGTCTTGAAATAAAATTAGACTTGTAAATGAGGAAATTTATATACATTTCTAATGCAGCCAAATGTCTCAGATAGTACCAAAGTTAAAGTCACAGCCGCCTAATAGTTAAGGACATGTAAAGCTAGTTTAGTGGATAATTAGACATAGTCCACACATTATTACAATTGTCAATTAATTAATGAAGGATACATCATATCTCACTTGACTGTTCATCTATAGTAATAATAATTCGCAAAAAATATTATTATGTCATTCCAAAATATAGATTCACTGAATGATTTTAAAATTAGAACTAAATTGACATTATAAATTTTTAGAAGTTCAACAAGAAAAATTAAATATAATATATCTTTGATTAAGCTATGCAATATGTAATATAGAGTCCAAATATCACATTCTGAGAAGTCAGTATTAACCTATTTACATACTAAATCAAGCTTCATTGAAGTAATATATGTAGGCTATTAATATCTTTTATTATGGCCAAGAAAATTGAATCTCTGTCTTCGATATCGATTAGATTGAAGGCACACACACTCACACACATGATATTTAAATATTATCAATTATGATAAGTGCGACGACTAACTCAACAAGAAAGTGTGTGCTTGGACGGTTTAATGGTGGTTTGCCAACTCATCTTATTTTATGTAATTGCTTCTAAGTTTGCAAAATTAGGATGTTTATTTTATAGAATATTTTTATATTAACATTTAGGCAATGAAATTTGAGAACACGACAACTTAACAAGTTAACATGCATCACTAATGACATCACACTTTTGATCTGCAATGATGGAAAAAATTATTATTTCACTATAGTTCACCTACCAATGGATGTCTCGATCAAGAACATGCCCACAAATTCTTTAAAACAAAAAAGATAAATAAAAATGAAAACGTAGCTAAGAATAAAATATATATTTCCAGTGTTTTGCCAAAAAGTTCACTTTTCCCAAGCACTTACGAGGGATTCCACTATTTTTTTACAGAGAGAAGACAATTTAGAGAAGAGTTTGAGATTGAGTGGAGAAAAATTATAAAATCTCGACGATAGTGATCACACCGTACACATAGACAAAACACATCTACATCGAAGGAAAAAAACAGTAAAGAAACAAAGAGATGTGTATGTATATGATGCGCTTGTATGCGTATGAGGATATATATCGATCTGTTGAAAGCATGCTTTGTCGGCCAATAGAGCTTCAATGAAGGAAGAAGGGCTGATTAATGTGACTTCCCACTTTACTTGTCTATTTGAAGAAGGCCCTTTTGCAATTATAGCTAAAAAAAGGTGCAACCTTTGTGTTGTTTTTTGAGCTGTTCATTATTTGCTTCCACAAGGGAACGCAACTCTTCAATAATATAAAGCAGTACAAAGAGAGCTGCTATTGACTGATTTCGACGCCTTCGTTCTTGGTTTTCCTCGGTTGTTGCACCTAAACTTACTGGTTCCTTTTTCTTCTGCACAATCGTTCGTCAATTTTTGATTCATTTGCTGCTTCTGCGGGAAAAAAGTTGAAGCTTTGGCATTTTTTATCGAATCCCATTACTTGGCTTATGTGTTCTTCCAAAGGGGTCGCTTAATCGAGCTCTCTGATTTGAACTCAAACTGTTTTCTGTCGTCGCATATAAAGGTACGTCGATTTCTGATTCTTCAGTATCAATTTCTTATGGTTTCTTATGCTTGATATACTCTTCCTTTGTTGCAGCTGTTGAGACTTGAGAGGGTAAATAAGATTAGAATAATCCTCTGTAGGCATCTTTCTGCTGGAATTCTTTGGGCCCTTTTCATGTTTTGAATTCAATTTCTCGACTTTCTTCAAACAACATGAAGATTCTTGCGGTCCCAGATTGAGACAGTGTAATAATTTTGTGGGGGCATCCAATTTTCAAGTAGTCTTGGGAGGAATCTGTTCTTATAGTCTTTTCAACATCTGTGCAAATATGTCTGTGGAGTATACGTTGAAGGTTCTGATATTGATTTCGATTGCTTCGTCGACCTCGATTTGCTCTTCGTACGGATTGACCCACGATGGAATTTACCTCTTGGAACTAAAGAAAAGCATCGCCGACACTTTAAACGCTCTTTCCAATTGGAACCCTCGGGACGAAACACCCTGCAATTGGATCGGCGTGAACTGCACCACAACAGCAGATTACAAGCAAGTCGTGGCGTCCCTCGATCTGAGCTCTCGAAACCTCTCGGGAAAACTGAGCCCTTGGATCGGAAACTTAGCATCCCTAACCTACCTCGACCTCTCCGACAACAGATTCACGGGAAATATCCCCAAAGAGATCGCAAAGTGTTCGATGCTAACGCTCCTCAGATTGAACAACAATCAGTTGGACGGAGAAATCCCAGTCGAACTTGGCAGTCTTTCGAGCCTCGTAGTTCTCAACTTGTGCAATAACCAAATAACGGGTCCCATCCCAGACCAGCTCGGGAACCTAACTTCTCTCGTCCAATTCGTGGCCTACACCAACCAAATCACGGGCGTGGTCCCACGTTCTTTCGGCAACTTGGTGAACCTGAGAATCTTTCGGGCGGGGCAGAACGATATCTCGGGCAGCTTACCGCCCGAGATAGGCCGATGCCAGAGCTTGGTGACGCTCGGCCTTGCGCAGAATCGAATAGGAGGTAACCTTCCCAAAGAGCTCGGCATGCTGAAGAACTTGAACGAGCTCGTCCTTTGGGACAATCAGTTCTCGGGATTTATACCCAAGGAGCTGGCCAACTGTTCGAGCCTCGAGACACTCGCTCTGTATCAGAACGGTTTCGTGGGGGAGATTCCGCCCGAGCTTGGAAATATGGGATCTCTAAAGTACTTGTATCTGTACCGTAACGGCTTGAATGGGAGCATTCCGAAGGAGATTGGGAATCTCAGTTTAGGGTTAGAAATCGATTTCTCCGAGAATTCTCTGTCTGGCGAAATCCCGATGGAGTTGGGTCGAATAAGGGGATTGAATTTGCTCTATTTGTTTCAGAACGAGCTCACGGGCGTAATCCCGACCGAGTTGAGTAACTTGACGAACCTAACACACCTCGACTTGTCCATAAACTACTTAACGGGCCCGATTCCGTTCGGGCTTCAGTACCTTCCTCATATGCAGCAGTTGCAGCTCTTCGATAATCGATTGAGTGGTGTGATTCCTCACGGCCTCGGGCTTCACAGCCCGCTTTGGGTGGTTGATTTTTCGGAGAATCAGTTGATAGGGCGTATACCTCCTCGTATTTGCGACTACTCGAACTTGATATTGCTGAATCTTGAATCTAATATGTTATACGGAGGCATACCTTACGGCGTCGTAAACTGTAGTTCTATGGTGCAGCTACGCCTCAGCGGTAACAGATTGACGGGGAATTTCCCCTCTGAAGTTTGCAAGCTCGGAAACCTCTCTGCTTTAGAATTAGGACAGAATAGGTTTACGGGCGTTATACCTAAGGATGTCGGAAACTGTCAGAAGCTGCAAAGGCTCGACCTTTCTGGGAATTCTTTCACCTCCGAGCTGCCGAAAGAAATTGCGAATTTATTACAGCTCGTGGCCTTCAACATATCGTCGAATCATTTCACGGGGCCGATTTCGCGGGAGTTTATCCTCAACTGCAAGGCCTTGCAGAGGCTCGATCTCAGTAAGAACGGCTTCGTCAGCACCATTCCTAAGGAGTTGGGCGATCTTATCCTCCTCGAACGTCTAATTATTTCTGATAATATGTTCTCGGGCAGTATCCCGCCCGAGCTGGGCAAACTCTCTCACCTGACCGAGCTGCAAATGGGCGGGAATTTGCTGTCAGGCCCCATCCCGACCGAGCTGGGCAACCTAGGCGGGCTTCAGATCGCTCTAAACCTCAGCTTCAACAACTTGTCCGAAACCATACCGCCTCAGCTCGGAAACCTAATCTTGTTAGAATACTTATACCTCAACGACAATCACTTGAGCGGCGAAATCCCGAGCACCTTCGGGAACCTATCGAGCCTACTCGGCTGCAACTTCTCTTACAACGAGTTGACCGGCCCTTTACCTTCGGTTCAGCTGTTCCAAAACATGAGCAAGAGCAGCTTTTACGGCAACAATGGCCTGTGCGGCGGCCCGCTCGCCAGCTGTAAGGAATTGGGATCTTCGAATTCGATCCCTAATTCTCCCGACGAAAGGAAAAGCTCGCCGAGGGGAAGAATCATTACGTTGGTCTCCTTCATCATAGGCGGCGTCTCCCTCGTCTTAATCTTGATCATTCTGTACGTAATGAAGTACTGCCCAGTGGAAACCACCGCTACGCAAGAAAAGGAGAACAACAACAACAACGCTTCGGCAGATTCAGACATTTACTTCCCTCCGAAAGACGGGTTCACCTTCCAAGACTTGGTCGAGGCGACCCACAACTTCGACGAGGCGTTCGTCGTCGGCCGAGGAGCCGTGGGCACGATTTACAAGGCCGTGCTCAGCCCCTCTCAGGTCGTCGCGATAAAGAAGCTCTCGTCGAACAGAGAAGGAAACAACAACAACAACAACAATAACGACAGCAGCATCGAAGACAGCTTTAGGGCCGAGATATTAACCCTAGGAAACATAAGGCACCGAAACATCGTCAAGCTTTACGGGTTCTGCTACCACCAAGGCTCGAATCTCCTCCTATACGAATTCATGGCTCGGGGAAGCTTGGGAGAAGCTCTCCACGGAGGTTCTTGTGAATTGGATTGGCCCACGAGGCTCTCGATAGCCCTCGGGGCGGCCCAAGGGCTGGCCTACCTCCACCACGACTGCAGGCCGAGGATCATCCATCGAGATATAAAGTCGAACAACATATTGCTCGACGAAAAATTCGAGGCTCGGGTCGGCGATTTCGGCCTTGCGAAGGTGATCGACATGCCGTACTCCAAGTCGGTCTCCGCCGTCGCGGGTTCTTACGGATACATAGCGCCTGGTTAGCTTTTTTTTTCTTTTCAACTGCTCCTTTCTCGTCGACTATTGATTGCAATATTGGGCGCTTACGTTATTATTGTTATGTTTGCGCAGAATATGCGTACACTATGAAGGTGACGAAAAGTGCGACATTTACAGCTACGGCGTGGTGCTCTTGGAGCTTTTGACGGGAAAGGCGCCGGTGCAGCCCTTGGAGCAGGGCGGAGATTTGGTGACTTACGTGAGAAATTACGTTCGTGCCCATTCGTTGTCGTCCGAGGTGCTCGACCGTCGCCTGAACCTTGAGAACGAACATACGGTGAATCATATGCTCACCGTTATGAAGATTGCACTTCTGTGCACGGCTATGTCTCCTTTCGATCGGCCGTCGATGAGGGAAGTTGTGATTATGCTCATGGAGTCGAACGAGAGAGAGGGGAACGCTGCGTCGTCGCCCGAATATTACGACGATCCTTCGCCGAAACAGCGATCAGATGCGCTGTGAATAGTTATACTACATGCTCTTTTTTTACCTTCTTTTGTGGAGATATTCTTGATTATGATGATTTATACGGCGTTAGGGTATATAGAAAGATTAATTATTACAGTTTTTTTTAGATTAATAATGTGTCGTTGTAATTAGTATCCTTGCCTGTTATAATCGTCTAGTTGAGAAAGAGGATGATCAAGAGCATGTGTTTCTCTCTATTCAACTATCAACCTTATCCATGCAAGGAAAAAAGAAATAATTATGCTGATTTGTTCTTGAACTTGAAAGTCAAGGATAGCGGTTGAAGTCTCTGCCTTAGGTTGTAGTGAAGGAGACACCGCTTTTTCTGTAGACATTTTTCTTGTAGGAAAAACACATAACATGGACCCGAATAGTATTGCCATGTGATGGGGTGTTTTTGTGGGCGTGTAGTTAGCTAGCAGCAGTCTTTTTGCATGTGAGTTGGAGTTTGAAATAAATTGAGTGAATGATAAACTCACAACGTTAGCTTTAACATACGATGTTGATGGCGCTCGTGCTCATGTCTGGTTTGGAAGTAGTTTTAAGGTGCAGGCAATCATCACTCGATTTTTCGAAAGGGGGTAAAAGTAGCATAAACATATAGAATCACATCATGTGGGCTATTTTAAAAGTAGGGAGCGTCGCGTGTTTTTGTTAAGCAAAAGGGAGTGGACCGAAAGTTACCAAAATACCCAATTTAAATTGGCTTTTTTCGAGTAAAAAAAATTCGAAAATTCAAATAAATTATATTAAATTCGAGTATTATTTTCGAGTAAAAAAAAACTCGAAAAATAAATAATTTTTTCGATTTTCATTTTCGATTTTTTTTCCCACTCGAATATAGCATTTTTCTTACCAGAATTTTATTCGAGTAACTCGAATAAAAACTCGTATAAATCGATTTCTACTCGAAAACGTCGATTTCAGGCTCAGAAACACCAAAATTCACTCAGATTTGGGGTTAATATGTTTAAGAATCACGAACCCATCGATTAACACCTCATTTCGACATGAAATTTCAGTCGAGTGGATCAAAATCATAATAAAACACTTCAATTTTTTTTTAAACACTCAATCCCTTTTTTTAAATTAAAAACCCTACACTCCCTTTTTTTCAGTTTCACACAGAAATAATCCTAAATAACAAAAAAAACCATCATAACATCGCGTTTCTGTCATAATAACATTCACTTTAGTTCCTTAGAAGCCCAAGACTTGAACATCGCTTTCGACACAAAAAGGCCAAAAGATATATTTATATATATGTAATGTATGTATAGCAAGCACCACTCTATTAGAAGCAAGGCACACATACGCTTTGCCAATCTGGATATATATGAATCTCTATTAAACACTTCCTATATAAAACCGAGCGATCATTAAATAATCAGCACGAACGACCGGGGCGACAAACGAGGGCCCCGGCGCCGGCCGTCATGACCCGACGAGCGACGAAGACTTAGCTCCTAAGCTCGAAGCTCGAGCATAGCTGCTCGAAGCCCCGGCCCCCGACGGCGTAAAGAACGCCCCGTTTAGCATTAGGTCTCCCTCGGATCTCCAATTCCATCCCTTCCACACTCTGATATCCGGATTGTCCACTCTCTTCGTCACCTAATAAAATAAAATCAAATAAAATAAATAAAATCGAACCAACGAAAACCTTAAACTTCCTTACGAGTAACTAGAGCTACTCTATTACCTCTTTCGACCGAGGATCGACGGGGGCGAGATATCGATTGCCCTGGCTGTTGATCGTGGGGTCCGCACTCCCGCCGATTGCGTACATTTCCCAGTGCGTATAGTCGTTGTTCACCACATGGAAGTACCCGTGCCTGCACCTGCGTTTCATAAACACGGTATTTCGTATTAGCCCATCGAATCGTTCGGCGACGAATCATTACATCATCTCATACCTCGGCATTCTCTGCACTAGACCCTCCCCGAAGTGGTTGAACGCAATCGTCACCTGCATCTGCTTGTCTTTTATGTAAGAATCGCTGTGCCCCAACAGTATCACCTGTGTCGACGTTTTTTACCAACCAAATCGTTACGTCAGTCTGACGTGGAGATCGATCGAGTTTGACGCCCAACAAACAAATAAAAAAAAAGAAGTCCGTACCTCGTTGTGGTGCGTGAAGTAGTTGTTCGAAATGGTAATGGCCGTCGACCCGTAAACCGCGTCAACGAGCCCATCCGCACAATTCGACAACGAATTGTGGTCGACCCAAACATGGCTTGACCCGAAGATGGAAACCGCGTCCCCGTCGGCCATAGTCCTCCACCCAACGTGGTCGGGCGTGCTCCTCACCTCGGTGTTTCCCGTGGGCCTACAGTCGTGGATGTGCAGGCCGTGGATGATGACGTTGGTGATGAACTGTATGGTTATGCACCCGCCGTTGGCTATGTGCACGTTGGCCCCGCGGCCGTCGATGGTCTTGAAGCTGTTCATGATGAGCTCTTGCTTCAGCGTTATGACCATGTCCCTCTGAAACACGATCCACAACGGTTCGGTCTGAATGACCGCGTGCCTTAGGGTTCCGGGCTTTGGTTCCTTAGGGTCGTCGTCGTTCGGGTCGGTGACTAAGTAGAAACGACCGTCTCGGCCGCCGATTGCGTTTCGGCCGAAACCTATTCCGCAGTCGGCTAGCCGTTTGCGGTTGTTGAGCCAGTTTGGGTCGCACCGCCAGCAGTCGTCTATGGGGTTTCCCGTCCCGCATGAGAAGTATCCGCCTAGTTTTCGCCTCTCCGTGCTGTTCCTTATCGACCTGTATTTTAAATATACGAGCGTGTTGAAAATAAAAAATATATAATTAAAGTATGACATGATCAACATATAATTACTTTTACATCCATAATCTCCTTTTTTTTCTTAGGCACATGGGATGAGAGTGCATGAGCGTGACTAGAATCGAAGAATAGCTTTGCAGAAAGTGACCGCAAATGGTGTCCGTGTTAGAAAACCGTAGTAGTAGTGCAGGGTTTTTGTCTTAATGGACCACATTGCACTTTATTTTGTTATTCATTACGTTAAAAAAAATAGAGATCATCTTTTCTTGACTTATGCTAAAAAATTGGTGAAAGACGGATCTAAACTAAAAGCAGAAAAGTGCGAAATAGCGATTTCATGTGAAGTACGATGAGAGAAAACAGAGCATATGAGAATGAGAACTCACATGTGAACCATTTCTACGATTTCTTCAGGATCATCCACCGCATGTTCATTAATACTGCCTTCCTCATCGATACTCCTTAACCTGATGGAAAAATGGACCGATGATTTCAGGAATTTATTACAGGTACAGCACAATGGACCATGAAAATTTTGACCAGGATTTCACCATTCAGCTCTACTTTCGCACAGTTATTCCATATTAGGTAAGAAAGCAAACGAAAGAAGCTAGTGAAGGTGGTGATGTAATAATTTCACGTCAGAGAGCTTCTGCTAACGACCGACGCACATGTTTCACAGCTGAAAAGCCGTCTGAAAAGTGCTTTTGGTAATATGAAGGCCATTAAACTGTAGTTATTTATTGATTGCTGAGATTAAAATAAGAATGTAATAATAGCACTCACATTCCCAGCTTAGTGGAGTTCGTTGAGCTCTGCGTTTCACCTTTCTCCGATGCACTGAGAATTTCAAAGTAGGAACGCCATACATATGATTTCATAAATACAGAGATAGAGAGGGAGACAGAACATTGACAGAAAGATGAATGAAATAAAACGAATGTCTTACGTTATGTCATGTTTGTGTGTCCTGCCCAGACAGCCGACGAAAAGTACGAACAGCACCAAGGCAACCGCAGACAATAGCGAACATTTCTTCCTCATCGCAAACTCTCTGTTATTTAGATAATTGTTACACAATGTAATAAGATGGAGAGAGATTGTTGTAGAAGATGAAGAAGAAGCTACGAACAAATCGAAGTAGTGGTACGCAGCGTTATATAGAGCGACGAGGGATACAGAAAACGTTAGATTTAACGGCGTTAGCCTAGTCAACAGCCGATGAAGATTAGATTAAACTTTTTGCCATTATTGCTCCCATTTGAATTAAATTCTCGGTCAACAATTTTCTAAGTTGGTTATATTTCGCTGTATAGTTAATCCATTTAATGATATGATTGCAGACATTAGTCTCACATTCTCCGTATGCCTCGCCGCAGATTATTGGGTCGAAAATATTCAGAAATCATATGGTAATAATAACTACAAGAAAATAAATGGCATGCTTTAATTGCTCCGGCATTTGATAGTGTATGACTAAAGATAATAATTTCGTTTCGTATCCAAAAATGGATATTTTTTAACAAGAATTGTAATAACATATGACCGAGAGTGAGACAGAAGTTAATATTAATTCATTCATTTATTTTCTTTCTAAAAATTGTTCGTCATCCAAAAAGTGGATTATACTCAAAAGAATGTCGGCCCACAAGCCGTATCTTGAATCACAAGGCACTAATAGATTAGTGATTCAATACAAAGTTCTTTTGCATTGAATTGCTTTGTCCCCCTACCATGTACTTAGAGCACATGTAATTCAACTTGAACCATTCAAGTTGGATGTGATGAATAATGTTTCAATGAATTCCATAATTCAATGTATGATTATCCTTTCGAATAACATAACATGGCTTCAACGTTCCGAGCATATAGTCCATTTTTTTGCATGTGTGCCACCATGTGAGAGGCAAACCCATGGGCCGCAAACCATCACATCAATCACTTAGTCTTCATTACAACTTGGTCGTAATTCGGCTATAAGCTCCAACAGAATATGAATTTGAAGAACTTTTGAGTTAAAGACATTGTTATAATAAAAAGAATTAGACGTAAGTCATGGACTATACTGTCGGGCCTTGAGAGTTGTGGGCCGGGCTAGTTTTGCATGAAATAAAGGAGGGGTGAAATGGTCATTTCGTACGACGTACAATAAATAAATAGAAGGGTTAATTCCCTATCAGTCCCTTTCAAGTTTTTAACTTCCTTTTAAATACCCTCGGCTTATTTCTTCCTTTAGGTACCCATTTGAAATTTTTTTCCTTTTCAGTACCTAAAAAGCTCTTTTCAGCGTAAAAAGGACGAAAATACCCTTGTCTCACATATAAAAAAAGCTGAATAATTATTTCACATGAATTATACCAAAAAAATTCGTTATTATACCAACAAAATTGGACATTATACCAGAAAATATTGAAATTATACCATCTTTTTCGCTATTGTACCAGTAAATATCGTTATTATAATTTACAGCAAAATTGGACGTAATTATACCAACTAATTTTGCAATTAATTGTAGAAATTATACCATCTGTTGTCGTTATTATACCAATAAATAACGTTATTCGAATTTTATACAGCGAATTTGACGTATATAATGATATGAATTATATCACAACTTAGAAATATACCAACTGTTGTCGTAATTTTACCAACAAAATTGTACATATCTCATTTGGTTAATAATGATAACAGTTGGTTATAATTATAACAGTTGGTATAATACCAAAACAGTTGGTATGCTGTCCAATTTAATTTTAGAAAAGGGCATTTTCGTCGTTACAATAAACAACGTTATTCGAATGGTACTAAAGGAAATTTTTGCTATACGTACTGATAAGGAAGTTATAACAAACTGTAGAAGTTGTCGTAATTTTCCAACAAAATTGTACACTATCTCATTTGGTATAATAATGATAACAGTTGGTATAATTAGAATAACAATAATAATCAAAACAGTTGGTATATGTCCAATTTAATTTTAGAAAAGGGCATTTTTGTCCGTTCACTGTTTGGGATATTAAACACACAATTTTTGCAGAGTACTGAAAAGGAAGATTTTTTGCATACGTACCGATAAGGAAGTTCAAAACACGAAAGGACGTGATAAGGAATCACCCTAAATAGAAAGCTGCCCCTCTTGTCGTGCCCATCATTTCCCGCCAAAATACGCCCACACACAGTGACGAGCACATCGGAGAATTGAGGCGAGCGAAATCTTCCATGGATATTCCTGACATTGACGAGCTTGAATTGCTCGAATCCCACGCTTACGATGAAGATTTTTATCTCGAGCCCGAGCTAAATCCACCTTCCTCGCCGGAACCCGAAATCGAAGACGACGCGCCAAAGAGAGTACCTTTAGTTCTACCCTCAACCCTAAACAAGCGCCTCCTATCTGATCCAGTCGAATCACATGCCAAGAGAGTCAGAAGAATCAAAGATGTTGTTGATGATGATGTGGAAATTGAAAACATGGAAGTTTACTCCAAGAGCGGCGCAGATGATAATGGCGAAAGTGATGCTCGTCATGAGAGTGGAGATGAAGAGGTCGAGGAGTGGTTGAGATACTCGCGGCCTTCTCCGGTCGAGGAGAATGTGGTGCTGGAAAAGGAAAAGGAAGAGGTTACGCTGTCTAGGTACGCAACAGAAATAGATGGAGATTTTGTGCCCGTGACAGGTTTGGACGGTGAAAGGGTTTACGCAAAGAAATGTGGATGGCAGTTTGGGGAGGATTACGATGAAGGGAAGAGGAAACTTAGCGTGATTGGTGATAATGGTGAGGAAGTTATTATGTGGGTTTAGAAGAATTGTCTTGTGGGTGATATAGTTTGTTTGCTTGATATTGGTTTGGTTCTAGTTTGTGGGTGATATAGTTTGTTTTGCTTGATATTCGTTTGATCCGACATTGGTTGAACTTTCTTGTTAATGGAATCCCGGTTACATACAGGACTGCTTGAGGAACCTGTTAGAGCTTTAATGCAAAAGGTGGAACAAGAGGAGTTTGAAAGGGTAAGTGACAACTCTGTTCTGAGATGGGCAAATTTGGTGGTTTATACTATTCATCTAGTCTATATATCTATCTTATAACTGCATTGGTGACCGGATACACTCTAGTGATGATTTATTTTAACTTTTAATAGAATAATGTTCCTATAATTTCTTATACATTGTCTTTGAAGGCTTTGCAAGATAGTGTTGAAGGTGCAAAACAGATAATTCCTTTAAAAGAACCAGTGACCAGTGAGAAACTTTGGGTCGACAAATATGCTCCAAGTTCATTTACAGAGCTTCTCAGTGATGAGCAGACTAATCGTGAGGTTCCCTGCTTTTTTCTTGACGATTTTTCTAAGAAACTGAATGAAGTTGCTCATTTGAGACTTTCCAATCATGAAACTAGTTGCTTTCCTTTGTAGGTCCTCTTATGGTTGAAACAATGGGATTCCTGTGTTTTTGGTTCTGAAATCAAGAGTACAGAAGATGGCGTTTTATCTGCTTTGAGACGACATTCTTCAGGCTCTCAACATTCAAAACAATCTACTAGAAATTTTTACAGAAATAACAGTGAAATCAAATTCAGTAGCCATACCTTGCGAACTCATAATAAGTTGGATGAAGAAAGCAATATTGCGACCAGAATAAGCGAAGATATATTTGACAAGAGACACAAAGTCCATGGTCCTCCAGAACATAAGGTCAGGAAACGACCTCCTTTGTTGGATACCAATCGACTTGTAATATATTATTTCCAACCATGATTTGATTATTTATTTGCAGATTCTATTGCTCTGTGGCGCCCCTGGGCTTGGGAAGACAACTCTTGCCCATGTGGCTGCTAGACATTGTGGTTATCGTGTGGTTGAGGTACTAAATTCTCTGTTCACAAGTCCATTATTTCTAACTGGCTCTTTTTTTTTTTTTTTAATTGCATAAGAATTTTTTCCTTTGTTGAATGGGAGTAGTTTGGTTATATAATTGAATCTATCGTTGAAAAATACGTAATTTGATATTTCAATTATATTGTTCTTTTTCATACTCTGGACTTATGTTACGTGTTGTTCTTCTTTCGTTACTCTTCTATTATGTATGTGTCACTATATTCAATACACTGAGGTCTATCGAGATTCTTTCTGCAATTGAAAATCATCAACTGGTGTATTTATTGTATTTTCCATTACAGATTAACGCAAGTGATGACCGTTCGTCAGCAACCATTGAAGCCAAAATTCTCGATGTAGTTCAGATGAACTCTGTTGTTGCTGATTCAAAGCCAAAGTGCCTGGTTAGTGTCTTTCGATGTTGCTTGGTGGAAACCTTTTTTCTGCTTCCTGGTCCTTGTGCTTTTCATAATATCATATAATCAAATTTGGACTACCTTCAAGGTTATTGATGAAATAGATGGAGCACTTGGTGAAGGGAAAGGCGCTGTGGAGGTCATTCTCCAGCTGGTAAGTTATAGGAGTTATGAGCTACCTTTTAATGTAGCAACTGCTCATATTATTAATGCATGTATCCATAACCTTTATAGATTGGACGGTAAGGTACCATGACATGTATCAAGGCTGATTTTACCATATTGTTGCAGGTTTCCGCTGAGAAAAAAGGAGATATTGGAAAGGAAAATACACACAAAGAGCATTCTGCTAGAAAAAATTCTCAAAAGAAGCACAAGAATTCCTTGTTACTGAGACCTGTGAGTTGCCGTTACCTTAAGCCATGAACCACAGACATATTGGTTTTCTGAGATAACTTCGTGTGATACGCAGGTGATATGTATTTGCAATGACCTATATGCACCGGCGTTAAGGCCATTGCGTCATGTGGCCAAGTGCGTCCCTAATACATTTTCTTTGATTTCTACTTTATCCAATGAAATTTAGTCATAACTACCGTTGTTAATGAATATTTGTTGTATTCCTGGAGACTTTGAGTCTCAACTTTCATGAAGCGTGCTGTCGGAACTTTGTTTACGTTTACAGTTATGTAAAGGCACGTTCGTACTAGCCCTGACATGAATATTTTTAATATGAATAACCATGTCTTATCTTATATTTCAGAGTCTACATCTTTTCCCAGCCGACGGTGAATCGTGTTGTAAACAGGTAATAATTCTTTTGAATTTTAGTTGAGTAATTTATGTCATGAAGATTTCCTTGAAAATAATATGATGTAATTGGTGTTTTGTCTTCTTTTACAAGCCATTAAATAACTTTCAGGTTGAAGTATATATGTAAAAGGGAAGAAGTGAAGACAAGTTCTATCGCACTAACTGCACTGGCAGAATATACTGGTAATTCTCTTCATACTGTTGTAACTTATGCAACCTAGTTAACTCAAAATACTTCCTTGTAAGAGTGGGATTAAATTTAAGAAATTATGGTGCAATTTCAATACACATTAAATTTCTACAAATTGCTAAGAAAAATCCCATGGGACCAATGCAGTGTCGTTTTCTTAAATGTTGTCTCTTTGCCGACCAACCCTGTTCCCTGATGGTTGCTTATTTCAGAATGTGATATACGATCTTGTTTGAACACTCTGCAATTTCTCAACAAGAAAAAGGAGACGCTGAATGTGGTAAGATTTTGGCTTACCGTTTCCAGATATATCGGTCTTTAGTTATTAGTCAGCTGCTTTCTTAAACCAACCCTGTTCCTGCCGCCATTTACACACTAGCCTTGCTTATTCTATGTCCTGATATCTCGTGCGAAAATGAAATTTGTTTCTCAATTTCTTTACTTACACCATTTCCTGTTTCAAGCTGGAGATAAGTTCTCAAGTGGTCGGTCGAAAGGATGCGTCGAGAAGTGCTTTTGATATATGGAAAGAGGTTATAATATAGAAGCTTATTCACCTTCTTCTTACGATCTTAATTTCTTACTAACTGATTCTATTCCACGTCATGTCTTTTAGATCTTTCAAAAGAGAAGGGAAAAGCAGGCGAGAAAGTCTAAGAGCTCTAGCAACAATAAGTCCGGTGAATTCGAATTTCTTTATACCATGATATCTAACCGGTAAGTATCAGTTTGCTTTTGTGTTTCGAAATATCTCCAGCGATCAGTATCTTACTTATTTTCCGCACCATCCAGAGGTGACTATGATTTAATTCTAGAGGGGATCCATGAAAACATTTTGCAGCTGCGCTATGTTGATCCTGTGTTGTCTAAGACTGTAAGCCTATAATGCAATACGATCTTTACTTTGATTAAAGACATGGTGCCTGGCTTGTTAAATGTATGTCTTACACAAGTGATCTTACAATTCAGGTACAATGTCTGGACAATCTGGTTGTTTCTGATATAACTCACCGATACATTATGCATACTCAAAAAATGATTCTTCAAGGTAACCTTCTACTTTTTTGAGACGTATTATTCTCGCCATCTGCTGATGCTGAATGCTCTTAGTGATTTATATTTAAGGCCATCTTTTTCCAACTACGTTCAGTTTATCAGCCTGCGGTTGCAATATCCATACGCGGGGTTGTTGCTCAAGTTGAGAGAGTAGATATTCAGTGGCCAAAATCTTTCCAAAGGTGGCTAAAATATCCGTAATCATTGAGGTTCCACATTGCTCGTATACTTACGTTGTTTATATAATCATGTTATTTCGCAGATGCCGAACTATATCAAAAGAGAGGTTGGACATGCTTCAATCATGGCACCATCGGATATCTCCCTACATTTCGAGGCATTTGTTGCCGAAATCTTTTGTAGAAGACTCAATCTCTCATTTATTGCATATTATGTCACCACCAACCTTACGGCCGGTAAATTCTATAATCAATAATTGTGCTATTCCATTAGTGTTCCCCGCTTCTCCGCATACAAAATATTTAATTCGTGCTGAAAATTGATTGCATGGCTGTTCTGTTTGCGTAGGTTGTTTGTTTAAAACCTTCTCCGGTTTCTCTTGTCATTAGGTATCGTTGTTTAGTGAATGTTCTTCATTTTCAGGTTGCTTTACATTTGCTTTCGGAGAGTGAGAAGGAAAATTTGGGACAATTGATAGATGTGATGGTCTCATACTCTGTAACCTACAAGAATGACAAACATGCTGACGACTCTTTGGACGCTTCTGCACTTAATCTATATCCACCCCTTGGTGACTTAATACACTTCAAGGTTGGTATGAAAATTGTGGAAATGAATACTCTGATGCTAACCCCAATACTTACCCCTTCATTCCCTCTGTTGAGCAGGGTTATAATTCATGTCACGTGGATCTTTCTCTAGCAGTGAAGCAGGTTTTAGTTCATGAGGTCAGTGATCGGAACTTTTATCTATTAAAGTGTCCTGCAATATTATGTTTTCGAGGTTTTTATGATTTTCCTGTTACCATCAACGAGTTTGTCTGAAAAAACTGCTTATACTTTGTATTATACATTATCCCATCATTTCCTTGAATTTAATGATTCCTAGGTGGAAAAGCAAAAAATACTGCAAAACAGCACATCTAAGTCCATCGATCTTGCCACCAATGGGAATCGTGCCTCCGCGAAGAGTGCTGCATCATCAAATTCTAGTTATATCAATGGTAGTGCTGAAGCAAAAACGTATGCGAAACTTCCAAAACTGTCTGAGGCGTCTCGAGTTTCGGGTCTACGATTGATGAAGCAAAATCAGTTAAGAGGACGAAGAAAGCTTCAACTGGCATCACCAGTTTCTTCGATCGGTATGAATTAGGCTGCCTAAGTGTTTATTACTCCTTTCATTTACCATGTCTGTTGGAATAGGCTTCATTAGGCTCAACTATGCATGCATGTGATGTACGTCATCGTGGATCAGTTTTAGGAAAGCCAGCGATGGAATTTCTGGGACGGCTAACGATGCTAAAAACAGACAAGGAAAACCACGGAGAGATTCACACGCCGTGTTATTCAAATTTAACGAGGTAGGAAGTCTAATCTTGTACGTCTAATTCTCGATAATTGATCGTCGTTCTGATGCGATCCACCGTTAACATTCTCGTGTAGGGTTTTACGAACGCAGTCAAGAGACCCGTACGAATACGCGAATTCCTTCCGTGATCTATCTCTCCAAACATGCAGTTTTCTCTCTTTGAGGAACCATAAACAGATGTGATTTACTTGGTCTTTCTTTCCTCTGATGGTTCTCAACTAAATGATATATGGAGTATACAAGAAAAAAGAAAAGATCATACGCTCTCTGGTAATAAACATCCGAGACAACGCATTCCAATTCTCAGTTAATCAAACGTTAAAATTTCCGTCAGCCGAAGAGTTGGTGCTTCCCTGAGGTGGGTCGATGACGATCCAAAGCAACGAAACGGTGATGGACAGAAGCCCCGCCCAGACGTATATGATGGTGGGAACCCTTCCTCTCCTCCCCATCAATCCCTTAGCGAAAGGATACATATGCGCCAAAACCCAAAAACTAAAGAACGACCCGCCGAGAAGCTTGCTCCATTCAGGGATAATGCTATACACCGTCCTCGCAAATCCAATAACAAGCGCCACGAGGTTAACCACTATGATGGTCAACGGCACTATGAACAAGCCCGTCCACTTCACATCGTACAGCTCTGCATACACATCATTTTCGTCCTCCGAGGCCGACTTCGAAGTCAGCGTGAAAGATATCTCAATGCCCGCAATGACCTTCAGCAGCCCTTGTATCACGGCCACTAGATGTGCACTCGACCCTCCTATAACCCAAAACTGCTCGTTCCTCCACCATTCTTCTAAGCCCACGCCCGACCACTTCACCTCTAGGAGGGATATGAGCATCAGGCAAACGGTGATGGTCAGAAGGTAGCTCAAGAAAGCAATGTCTAGAGACTGAACGATGAACTGCCCCGATAGGAGGGAGAGCGCCGGGAGGAAGCAGTAGACCACCAAGAAGATGGAGGTGAATGGATATATGCCCACGTTTAGGTACGCTATTCTCTGCAAGAATTTGAGCCTCGGGCTCGCCAGGAAGGCGTTATTCCTCGAGAAGAAGATCTCGACCGAGCCCGTGGCCCACCGCAGGACTTGGTGGAGCCGATCGGTTAGGTTTATGGGAGCGGTCCCACGGAAGGCGTCTCGCTTTGTGATGCAGTAAACTGAGCGCCAACCGCGGTTGTGCATGCGATAGCCCGTGACCACGTCTTCGGTCACCGAGCCGTAGATCCATCCTATTCTGTCTCCCCATTCCGACTTGTCCTCGTACCTAAGATATGCATATGAGGTTGGTTGAATCATTCTTTATTGACACTGATAAAACTTTTATTTTGGTTTCGGCGGGAAAATTACCAGCACGAAATGACGGCTATAGCCTCGGCAACGGTCGGCGCGTCGAGCGGGGGTCGTGGACCGATCAGCGCACCGGGCGGGCGGCCGTTCTTTACCGAGATGTGATCGGCCAGCGGCCGACCTTGGAACTCGGCTACGGCTATGGAGTCGTTGAACATCTGCGAATTGCCGAATTTTTTGGGCAGGTTAAGGTCGGGATGTCCCGTCAGAGGCTCCTCCTCCTCCCCCGACGGATGCGGGACAGGTTTCGCCGGAGCCTTGTTCTGTCCGAAAACGCCCGTGTATTCGTTCGCCCGAGGCGGGTGAAAGCCGTACAGTGCGTATCTCCTGAACATGCACCCCGTCCCTACGTAGACTGGTCCTTGGAGACCGTCCAACGCTCTCATGTTTCCTGCCCGACCAAAAGAAGAATTGATTTTTTTTCTCCGTATCATTACAAGCAAGAAAAAAATTCAAATCCAAAATGGCGTTCTTCTACCATCGAAAAACACGGTATTGTGATTTGCGTATCTATCCGAGGGATCGATCCCTTCGAACCTCTGCGGAAACTGCACGTAGCAGATACGGTCGCCCCCGCGGTCCATCATGTAGCACATGCCTTCTCTTATTACGAGAGAGTTATAAACGTAGTGATCGCAGTCCAAGTTGAGGATGAACGGCCCGTTGGATAGCACCGCCGACGCCCTCACAAGGGCGTTCATTGCGCCGGCTTTCTTGTTGTGATCGTAGCACTTTCTCTTCTCCCGTGAGACGTATGCAAACATGGGAATTCGAACATCGATTCCGCTGAAGTCCAGCTTTCCCTCGTCGGGACCGCCCATCGCCGGCTCGTTTTCGGGCACTTTGCTCATAATCTGTAAGAAAAATCGACGATATTTTGATCAAGCGCAAAAAGTAGTCGACCGAAAAAAGTTGACGACTCACTTGAAGAATCCCGGCGTGGTCTCCCTTGGCGTGGTCGGGCGAGGATTGGTACCAAGTCCCGGGCCAGTGGGTCCCATCGGCCATCCATGTGGCTTTGGGGACTTCGAGCTTGTAATCGGGCGGCAAGGCGCCGTCGTTCTTGTCCCTGACGAGCTTCTTCTCCCTCGCCTCCTCGCTCTTGTTGTACTTCTCGCACCTCTTGCGTATGACCTCGGGCAAGCCGTTTATCTTTACCTTGAACTCGTCGTACTCCCTCTTGATCCACCGCCGATCCTTGACAAAATCGAGGCGCTTCTTGTTCTTCGTGGGGTCCGTCTTCTGACTGAAGTAGCTGTCTGGATTCCGAGGCTCTATTTCGTGCTTCCTGCAAAACGGCACCCATATCTGCAATAAAACATGAGGTAATAATATTCAGACTGAGAGCGCAAAGTATCACATTTCGATGCGTTAACTTAGTTATATTCCCAATTTTGAAACAGACAAATTTACCTCGGCAAACTTGACGGCCTCGGCCATGGCCTCAAACGTGAGAATCGCGCCGCCGTCGTCTGAAATATAGACGGATATCTTCTCGACGGGATACTCCACGGCGAGGATCGAGAGTATCGTATTTGCGGTCACCAAAGGCGGCTCCTTCTCGGGATCCGCCGTGGAGATGAACACGTCGACCCCGGGAAGATCCGACCGTCCACTCGGGTTGTTGTGGGACGTCGACTCGAACTTGTCCTTGAGAGCCGCCAAGTCAGCCGTCCTGTTTATGGGGTTGAATTTCGGGAGAATATCGAGAAGCCACGAGAACGCAAACCATATCTCGCACGTGATCGATAATCCCCATAGCCACATCGCGTCCAAGTTAGGGTTTTGCACCCGCCATGCGAGGAAGAAGGCCAAGATCACCATTCGTATCGCTATCAGCAATCTGTTTTGTATACATACGATCCGATTAAACATATGAGTGAATAATGGCCTCCGAAGATTACTCTCAAGTCTCATCATCTGAGCATGCAGCGCAAGCTCATAGCCGATTGAGTGGGGATACTCCACTCCAGTGTCGTAAAAAGGAAAAGAAAATTGCCGATACACATACCTGTAAGGACTTAGAATCCCGGGCGGAACCTTAATTTTCCTTGTAAGGGGCTTCCACGGCTTGTCGAGGAAATCGGTCATGGTCATTCCGGTGTCGTGGTCGAAGGAATCGTCGTCCTGCCAATACGCATTTCCGATCCCGTATTTCCCCTTGGTCTCGAAAAGCCACCTATTGTGGTCGAAATCTTGGGTTTGGCTCCTCAATAGCATCGACTTGTTGTTGCTGCTGCTGTTCTTCATTATCGACAATCTCGGGCGGGCGGGCTCGGAGCGGAACCTCGTGGGCCCGTCGGGCTTGTCTTCGGAGGGGCCCGATGGGTTGCCTCCGGGCTGGTTGTCGGGGGTCGGGGGCATTAGGACGGTGTAGTTTATGTAGTCGTTTTGGGACGAGCTGTAGTCGCCGGAGATGTCTAATTCTTCGTCCCGTGAAAGGCTTACGACTCGTCCCGAGGATGTCCGGCGGGCGAATTTTACGGCCGGCGGCGGAGGGGGCGGGATTTCGGAGTTGTGCCTCCTTGGATTTGATGATGATGATGCCATTTATTCGGTGGGGAAGAATTTTTTTTTATTTTTTTTTATGAGATGATCAAATGGGTTTGGACATTATTCGTGGTGATGATTGCGGCGATGGGGTGGTGGGATATTGTGCGTTGCATGCAGGGAGAGGGATCATCGTATCGATTGAAATTACTCCTGAAATTGTCAAAAATTGTTATGAAGCAAGCCAAAGCATTCTTGATTTTTTTTTTCTTTTTTTTTCTACACAAAATAAAAAAATGGAATAAAATAATAAGTGATGAATAAGCGGGGGACGGATCAGAAAAATTAGGATGTTGGATGGATAATTGTAGTATGTGAAACTTGACATGATTAAGCAAATTGCTTCTTTTTTTTTTTTTTTTTGCAATGCTAGAGATGAGCGGGGTAGTACCAACTTCTGCTTAAGGATGTAGTAACTGCGAATCAAGAAATTGAAGATGGTAAAACGGTACTTAACAAGTGATTATGGGCATAACAAAATGCCTAGTTAAGGGAAAGAGAATCGTTGAGAAAGCATAGGCATCAATCAAGAAGAAGCTGCTGAGAGCATCTCCAACGGGTACTTCATTTTTGTAAAGACAAAAAATAAAGTACGTCTTTACTCCAATGAGACTTTATATCTAACACTAATATTGTGTTGTTAGCAGAGATACTCTAGATGTAGAGTACACACAATTTTCAACACAAAATTGTGTTGTACTTTCTATTTAATTTATTTAATTTTAATTAATTTAAATATTTGATATTCTTATCATTAATAAAAGTAAAATATTATTAATTTCCTATTATTTATTTATATTTCGTGTTAATTTAACAAAATTATAATAAATAATATGCTAAGTTTATAATTTAGTTAATTTTAAATATTAATTATTATAATTTATTGACTTCTTAATTATTATAATATGAAGTTTAATGTGTTGGAGTAAAAATTAGTGTAGAAAATAGAGTTAATAGGTTGGGGTAAAAATTAGTGTAGAAAATAGAGTTTATGGGTTTGAGTAAAAGTACTGTAGCAGCTGTAATATTGTGCAGAATTGACTGTATTTTCATGCTGCGGGCTGGAGATGGTCCGAGAAAAGGGAAAAGCTCTGTTTTGATGCTACGGCCAAAAACTCACTCAAAAGCTCTGTTTAGTTGAAATTGTCAACTATATATAACTATGGCGTTACAAATTATAACTAAGCTTACAAATTGTCTAATATCTTTACATGTAAAATATATCGTTTATCGGATGTGGAAAAAGTAACTTCATACTCGACGTGTGACCACAAATCGATAATATTTAAAAATAGAATATGCTTGTTGATACATCAAAATCAAATCTTTTCAAAATAAAATTTGGGCACACCATAAAACTACTTTTGAATGTTGAATATTATAATATAACATGACAAAAAAAGATGAAGTTAGTGGTGAGGCCCACCCCTTCGTTTTCCATCACCAATTGTAGCATATTTTTATCGTAACTTACCTCACACGAAAGACACGGAAAAAATGAATATGATACCATATGTCAATGTCTCAAACCCAACGGCATTTCATATTATGTTTTCAAATACGTACATATGTATGTGTGCGTATTATTAGAAAATACAATCGATGACAGATTGATTTATCTAGAAGACTTGAACATACTACGTAACTGGCATATGACCGTGTCGTTTTGGGCAAAAAAAAATTATATGACCGTGTCGTTTTGGTTTCTTACAAAGTATATAAACCCCTGGTTCTTATTATACGTAATAACCATAGCTACTCTCTCTCTCTCTCTCTCTCTCTCTCTCTATATATATATATATATATATATATATATTCTCGTGGAGGTCCAATATTATGTCTGAAGAGATACATTGATTTATAATGTTAAAGAAGAGAAGAGAAGTTGAAGAAGAAGAAGGCACAGTTGTTCCTTGTTCTTCTTCTTCAGGCACAGAGTGTTGTATGTGTGGAGATTATGGTCTCTCTTCACAGCTCTTCAAATGCAAGCTTTGTCGATTTCGATTCCAGCACAAGTAAGTATTAATATATTTCATGTAATTATATAATTCATATGAAAATAAAACTAGAAATTTTATCGTAGCTTATTAATTAACTCATAAGGTCTTGATGAACAGTTGACTATATAGACATTTATTACCCAGTCTTTTGTCCCAGTTTTGATCTACGGAAAACATACATGCGTATATCTCTATGTAAATTCTATACTATTTTCTGTAAGAGCTGTTTAGGGTTGGTATGCTTTTGTTGTTGAACTTAAGACTCGTAAATACATATTATAATATATATGCTTTTTGTGCAGATATTGCAGCAACTTGTACCCGGAATCTGACTCAAACAACACATGCAATTGGTGCCTTGTTAGTCATTCAAAAGATCATAGCAGCAGCAAATCATCATCAGTATCATCATCTCAGAGTAATTCTTCATCATCAAATCGTAATAATCACCGACAAGGAAATAATTGCAGTAATAAGCTGGTAAAGAAGAGAAGAAAGAGATTAATATTGGGAGACAGTGATGATGAAGATGATGATAAGAATAATAATGGAGGTCCCAGCAATAAGGACATAAAACAAGTGAGTAACAGTGCTCAAAGGGTCACAAGTGAAACTGGTAAGAGAATCATAATCAAGAAAGTGTTCAGAAACAAGGTGAGAAGGTACAAGCTTTTGGAGGAGGTCTCAGCAAGCTTATAATTTAACTATTAATGAGTGCGAAAAAATTTCTCATAGAATAGTAACTACTATGAGTTTTTAAATTTTTGTGAGGTTGAGTATGAGGAAGTTTTGAGCTGTAATGTGAACTCATTGTCTTCTTCTCCTTTTCTTGGCTGGGATTTTTTTAAAAAATTCTTATAAATATTGTCGTGATAGTCACTTACATGAGTCATGATATATATTATTAGGCCCGTGACAGGTTATTTGTCATCATCACTGCAAGCTAACGGTCAATTAAAGACATCCTTTAGGCTTTAGTAGTCATAATTGACATTGGATCATTAATCGCAAGAAATAATTATTAGCTTAGCTGTCTCTGATTGGAAGGAGCATGGTTCTCAAAATTGATCATCGAACTCGACCGGAAATTTTAGTGGTTTAAGGTTTAATGGTTAACCGGTATAAAACGGAATCAAACCGGGACTTTTAAATATAATAAATGTATATTTTATGAATGAATTAATCAAATAAAATGTCTTTGCAATAAAAATTAATTAAAAATGAGATGTTAATAAACAAATTAATATATTGAGAATTAACAAAATAAAAATACAATGCATGATGAAAAAAACTTTAATTGTAAAATGTGATAATTCAGTTTTCGGTTTTTCCTTTTCTTTAATAAAAATATTTAATATAAATAAAATGGGACTTGAACCCTAGACCCTAAATTTAAAATTGAAAGTCTTAACCACTACACCACAAGCCCATCATTTGTAAATTTTGCAGCCCATATAATAGATATATATATATATATATTAAAGAAGCGTTTTTTTATTTTTCTTTAATAAGAAAGACCGGACCGGAACCGAACAGGATATGTGACCGGTCCGGTCCGAACTGGGCTGTCCGGTCCGATCTTAAAAACCCTGGAGGGGAGTATAGAGAGCTCTTCATCCTCCGTAGGATCTCATAGAACGTTATTGGTTGTTGGAAACATATGGTATGATATATCTATACTCTTATATATTGGTTTAGTGTGGTTATAAACTGCCAAATTTGGTCTGTCAACTTATTTACAATTTAGTTGTTCTATTTGTAATTTAATTATTGAATATCTTTCACATAACTTCTAATTTTTCCTATTTATTGTACTTATACCATTAGACATTATTTTCTACTTTTATATTTATAAATTATGTTTCACCTTAAACACTAAAAATAGTAATCAATTATAAATAAAATTATATTTTAACTAAGCACACGGTGAAAATGTACTAGTTTTTACTATTGTTGGAGATTGTGAAGCTAGCAAATTTCGGAGGTACGGTGAAAAGGGATTGTTGATCTGATAGTGTTAAATGCCAAGTATTTTTTTCTGTCGTTGTTTGGGATTAATATTTTTCAAAGAAAAAAGAAAAAATAAATGGGGTGAGAGAGGCTCGAACTCTCGACCTCAGGATCACTCAACTTAGCTATGAGACCTACGCGCTAGCCAACTGCGCCACCACCCCTATGTTAAACGAATAACTATTTATACACATATTTTGCAAAGGCATCATACACAACCCATCGCTTTAAACACATAAAGTAAAACAACTTTGTCAAAAAGATTTTTTCGTTCATCAGCAGCAATGGTCCTTCCTTCAAAAAGCTCGGCCATGAACTAATTAATAGGACTAGTAGTTGTTCTTTCAGTTTCAGTTTTGTACTCTTATCGTATTATTAGATTAAATTTTTTTTATTTATCGAGGTCAATAACTGAAGTGTAAAATATGCCTAAGAGGGGAGGGTGAATTAGGCTATAAAAATTTTGGCTTGTTCTTCTTTGAAAAATACTTTTCTTGAAGATATTTGCAGAGTATGTTATTTCCCAGAAAGCAGTACGGGTATCAATGTTATCTCCCTAACCCTGTTTCAATATCAAGTTATTTTCAGAAATCGTTTCACAGATATCACTTAGTTCTTGCACGCGTTCCGGGTTTCTCTCACAGAAAGTAAATAGCATAAAGTAAAGTGAGACGGGATTTTTATACAAGTTATATCCCCAACTGTGGTTTAATCCTATCCTTGGGTGTGATCTCCCCAAGAGTTCCAATCAATCACTAGGTATTACCGGTTCTGGTTACAAAATGATTGACCCTTACACAACCGAAGCACTTTGGAAACTAGACCTCTACCTAGGCTGTCGCACGACAAGTTTCCATTCACGTCGTTAACCCAGGAAACTAATTCCCCGACTGGATGCAGCTTGCTACCGAAGGGCCACCGAATCCACCAAATTCGTCCCTCCACGTGCGAAAGACTCCAACCGTGCTCCTTTGTGCGTTCAACACGTCCGAAGACAAGGGTTTTAGGGTAAGGTGTTGCTAAAGATCGCTCAAAGGGTACAGAAATCGTAAAATGAGAGCTCAACACAAACTACGAATGAATCGCAAATTAACGCTCAATCACTCTAAAAAATTCGTTTGCTTGTGTGTTCGTTGTGTACCCATCAACGTGAAGTATTTTCTTCTATATAGACCCAATAATCGCTTCTACACTTCACAAGGAAAGTTAAGCACGAAAATATGCAAGAGACAGCTCAATTATCACGTGCATTAACTCAAGAAATCATGCCAAGAATAAACTAATTAAGCTCAACGGTCAACATGAATTCTTACCGTAAATACCACAGTCTTACTTTCGTTCCAAGGTAATCTCATACGTTTGTCAGCACATTCCATATATAGACTCAATCAGCATATTACCACATATAATCACAATCAATTAATCATTTCCAAAATATAAATCCCAATTCGCATAACGAAAGATAAATCATTGATTTACTGATTTTAGAGTCAAATAATATCGCACTCAACGGATATATCATTGATATTTTTTCTCTAATATAGATCAATCACATGTAAGCACTTAATCAGAATATCATTTCCATATATACAGCATAGTCATTCATATCCGGGTGATCACATCGATATTTTTTCCTAAAATAACTCAATCACGTTTTCAGTTCACATATCGCTCAACATGATATATTTTCCATATATAGCACGCAATGAGATTCCATTCATACGAAAACGCACATAAATATTCCAGTTAAGCACAAGATCACTCAAATTCGATTTTCTTAACACTTTAATCACATTTAAACACTTAATCGAACATTTTCACATACTTAAACATCATAAATCATACATATCCAGTTTTCTAAATTGTACTCCCCACAATACATAATTACTTTTGCTAGTCAAAACTCTCATAGTCATTTGGATCAAAAGGTCTACAATAACAATTTACTTCTGCTAGTGGTTATAAAAATTCGTGATTCTAACATGCTTTTGTCTTTCGAGTTTCGACATGAAATCACAAGAAACATGCATAACTCTCTCGATAAACATAAAACGCGCACAAAGGGCTTCTTTTTAAGGAAAACGTGGAGTATATAACACGAGACAAAAGCAAGAAGCAATGCCCTATGTTGCTCATCAAAATAAGAAATTCGCACGTGGAAATATAACTCATTATTTCAACATTTTATCATCTCATAATTTTGGGCTTTTAGGTCACTTTTTCTCATCTCTTGAAAGACATTTATTAATCTATAACTCTTTTCTTCGACTTTATGTTCAAGACTTGCGTGTTTATTTCTATTGTACTGTCACTGAGGAATCTCTTCCCCGTCACGACAAGTAGTTAAAAAAAGAAAGTTCACATTCACAAGAAATCTAATATATACGGACATCCTCGTACTGAATTGTGTCAGGAATTGATTGTTTCGCAGACCCAAAGTACTGAATACCCATATCGACCAATGAGAAATTATGATGTAATTCCCTTTTCTTGAATCATTATCCCATGCGTAAACAATTCGTTGCATGCTGATTAAATCATATCGTAATAATTATATTTTTGTTTTCTTCTTCTGATATTGGTATACTCGGAAAGTGTATATATATATATTCAGTGAGCCAGCCTCATATACACTCACACGGTATATATGTGTGCAAAACTAAAAAAAAGGAGTCATAGTCGAATTATGACCAGCGGCGAGTTATTCATGGTTTTGATTTCGCAATCTTATACCCTCACACACACAAATGGCGTACGTTCATATGTAATATTTCGATATGGAGGCTTCTAATCATTTCCATAAACCCTATATATTAAAATATATACAATTCGATATCATGTCGTCAGAGAGATACTAAGAATATGCAAAGCATATATGATCATCCAATACATGCAATCCTTGCAAAAAAAGCCATTGCTTCTTTCCTATTCCATCCCCAGACAAACAATTACGTACGACAAGTAAATTCAAGAATGAACGAAACATTAGTAAAAATAAGATGAGAAGTAAAGGGGGAAAAGAAAAAGCTACACAAAAAACTGCTTTACACCTTTACCGTTTCCCCACAATTTTCTGTGGAGTGACGAAACATATATTGAAAGAGAAGCTCAGTTGTGTTAACTGCAAAAGCCATTATATAACTCCAACTCATCAAACAAGTAGTAAAATTTCTATTACATTGTGTCTTCTTGCTTAGTTTCGAAGATGTCGTCGTACCATCGATGTTGTGCGTATTATTATCTGTTACTGTCTTTTTTCTCCTCCTTTGTTTTACCATCTTTCAGTGCCAATTCAAAGCATGCAAATCAGATTCAATATCCAACGATTCACGTCGATCCATCGGGCAAAGGCAACTTCACAACCATCCAATCTGCCATTGATTCGATCCCTTCGAACAGCAAAGCCTGGACTATTATTCAAATCAAACGAGGAATATACAAGTAAAAAAATTCAAATTCTTGAATATGTAGTTAACTGCAAATAAATTTTCGAATCTCTGTTTCTTTTCTGCTAGGGAACAAGTTACAATTCATTATGACAAGCCATTCATCTACCTCAAAGGAGAATCAAAGAAGAAGACATTAGTTGTTTGGGATGGCCACGATTCAATCTCAACTGGCGCCACTTTTACGTCTCTAGCTGACAATATCGTAGTCAAATCCATAACCTTCGTCGTAAGAATTCATCATAAAAAAGAAGTTTCACAGCATAATTTATTGTATTTACATGTAACAATATTCTGGCAATGATCAGAATTCTTACAACTCTCCTCCGAAGAGTAACAAGAACCCAATGAGACAGCAGTAGCTGCTTCGATACAAGGAGACAAGTCAGTGTTCTACAAGTGTGGATTCTTTGGTCTTCAAGATACATTATGGGACTGTAAAGGGAGACATTATTACAAGAGTTGTACTATTCAGGGAGCTGTCGACTTCATCTTCGGTTCGGGCCAATCCCTTTATGAGGTATTGATTGTACAGCAACAGATTGTAAAAACGAACGTAGATAGTCATAATTGAAAAGCATATTATCCGAAACTTTGAAAAAAATCTTGGGACAGAAATGTACGATATCAGTAGTTGCCAGGGCTCTAACAAGGGGCGTAGCAGGTTATATCACAGCTCAAGGAAGATCGCAGCCTCAAGAAACGAATGGATTCGTTTTCAAAGAGTGTAATATCGTAGGAGATGGAAAGACTTACCTGGGGAGACCTTGGAGAAGCTATGCAAGAGTTTGTTCTACAACACATCGATGTCTGATATCGTTGTTCCTCAAGGATGGGCCTCTTGGAACAGCGATCGCCGGGAGTAAGAAAGAAAGAAAGAAATCTCAATTCTTCAAAGTTTTATCATCGTTCGTAGGATATTTCTGCTTAGATCATACGTTGGTTCGTTTTGATTCTCAGGGACAAACTGACTTTCGCTGAGCATAACTGCTATGGTTTGGGATCAAACATGTCGAGACGAGTTAGTGGGTTAAGAAGCTGAGTAAGGAAAACTTGAGACACTTTACGAGCGTATCTTACATCGATAACGAAGGCTGGTTGAGCAAGCTAGCTATCAGCATTATGGGTCCTTAAAACTAAGTTTCACAAAATGCATTTGAAACATAAATGTATATACAACTTGTGCGTGTGCGTGTGTGTGTGTGGTGTCTGTAATTCTTTATATATTGCTTTGTGTAAAAAGGACAAGTATGGCTTCACCTCTGTTTCACCTCTGTTTCCTCTGTAATAAGTTGCGATGCACTGAAAAATGAGATTTTTATCACTCGGGTTTATTCCAAAATTGATTTCTCTACCTCAAGATTACCGGATGGGATCCCCTGTCCCAAACTCTATCCCGATGTGTGTATCAGATCGTAGAATATATCAAAAAATAATTTTTATAGATATCGAAAAATATAAGATATGTAATGAAACAAAGAATTATTTAGTGTTGTTTATTTGTTTTTATCATATAAATGACATGAAATAAGAATTATTTTATAACTTGATAGATTATGTAATTAAAAAATTTAAAAAATAATTAAAACAATTCTGAACTACAGGATTTGACAAGTGTCAACATCCGGTGATTTGGTACACACATTGGGACATGGGTTTGGGACAGAGGGTCCCATCTGCAAAACTACAAGATGGAAGCGCTTTTGCAGGGTGATAATCAGTTAAAACGCGATTTATGCTGTTTTTTAAATTTGTAGTTTTTCATAAATAATTTAACTTGCTTGCTTGTGAGTCAAAACATGATATTCCTTGTAATTCCCCTTGGAGATTAATTCATATATTCCATTATTCAACCATCCATTCTAAGCATGCCCTACACTATACTTTTCGTTTGCTTGGTTCCTTTAATTTGTTTTTTTTCCCTCTCTTAATATTTGTGTTACTCAGGAAGATATATGCCAAATAATTTAGTTCTCGGTTGTCTTCTACTTCTTCGAACTTCCCATCACAATGAAACACTCACAAGGTATTCCATCCATATATATATGCTGGGGAAAAAAACCATATTTGATCGTCACGTTGATTCAAAGTATTTCCGTTTTGGTCCCTTTCTAAGGTACGACGGTTCTTAAGACATTGTACGAGAAAGTACTGATAGAGATTTGAACGGAAACTGATAGATATCAACCGCCACTCAATTGGACGGCGGCAAAGCAGCTTCAAATCTATAGACAGCATTATACTTAAATTCCCTCAGTTCAGAGAGGGGCTTCAAGAGATTAGGGATCTATTCGAACAATACACGGTGATTATTTTATTACATACAAGCTACGCTGCATGTCGAACTTGAGTTCAGTTTCAACGGCAAAGAAGGCTCGTATTTGAATGCAGATGAAGATTCACATGGAACTATATGCAGTATCGAAAAGCTCAAGGAATGCCTGGAATCCTTGGACTTTGGCGTTGGAACTTTGGCGTTGGACTTCAAGGAATCGATGGTATTAAACAGATACACTTCAACGAGTTCATAGTGTTTTGTCTGATTTATCTCCTCAGTGACTCCTCTAACAAGATAATAATCACTAATATCTGTTTTCTATCTGCTGTCGTCATCACATCTGAACTTGTTCTTTTCTGTATATTTTGCAGAATGGGAATAACGATGGTGATTAATTGTTATCCTCCTGAGGTTGAAAATACATTTAACGGAATGATCGAAGCATTCCTATTTTTCGATAAAAATAATGATGGAAGATTGAGGAAGAAAGAGGTCGTCAAGGCATTCAATGAGGCTTCTCCCAGAGAAAAATCACCCAGACACGTCACTCGGAATCGATTAGTCAGTCACTTTCCAATTTAATTCGACCTTCTTCTATCAAATATGTGATAAAATTTCATTTGAACTCAACCAGAATCCAGATTCTACTTTTATCTGTTTTTATATGATTTTTTGATCCTCCTCTCTTGTGCAGAGGAAATGGATTGCGATACAGATGGCAAAGTCAGCTTCAAGGAGTTTCTATTCTCCTTCATCAATTGGATCGGCGTTGATTGTGAAGACGATAGCCCAATCAAATGTGTATTAAGGCATAAAGTAGACATTTGTACTACAGTAATCAAGAACCCAAAAAAGAAGTCTTTATCAATAAAGCCCAGACATGAATTAATCAGAGACTAACAATGAATCCCAGATCATATCCAGGTCGTTTGAGGTGCCCAACTGATGATCAATAACCCCATCAAATTCTGGCACCATAACTCCATCTGATAACATCGAAGAGCTGCTTCTCTTTCCCCCACGATCCTCCACTTTTTCTGATCCAACTCTGAAATCTTCGCAAGGTTGTTCCTCCTTTAGCAACGTTATTTCAGCGCTGTTCTCCTTCGAGGCTTGTTGTGAAGAAGCAGCAGCTCTCATCTTTGCCTCAAGAAGCGCAGCTGTGTTCTTACTCGCCGGGCTAGATCTGATGCTTTGCTTAAGGTGGGGGAGATTCAGCTGCGCTTGATCTCCTCTCAACAGATAAGCCGCCGAGTCGTAAGCAAAAGCTGCTTCTTCAGCTGTATCGAACGTTCCCAGCCAAACCCTAGTCCTATTTCTGGGCAATCTGATCTCTGCCACCCATTTTCCCCAGTGCCTTTGTCTGACCCCTCTGAAAAGCTTGGCTCTTGACGACGATGATGAACTTTTGCCTGGCCTGCTGCTTTGGCCGACGACTTTTTGGTTCGTACTCGAGGGTTCTTTTTGATGATGGTTGATGGATTTGATCGATGGGTCTTGATTATACCGATTAAATCTTGCGTATGAGAATGATAAAGGGCTGTGAGGGAAGGATTCAAGAACGTTGGAAAATGTTTCCTCGGTTGAAGAAGAAGAAGATCCATACATATGAGTATCTAATAGTTGGGTATGGAAGCAAGAATGTAGTGAAGGTGGGCTCGATCTTTGTGGCCATGTAATAATATCATGCTCTGTGTTTATGCCGCCGCTGTGCTTAGGCATGTTTTCTTGGCCTGAGAAGGACGATTTATTATTGTTGTTCATATGGATATGTATGTGGAGATAACAGCGTGCACAAAGAGCTGTATATATAAAATTGAGGAATATATATACAGCGTGCACACAGAGCTGTATATATAAAATGAGCACATCAAACTCGTGCTCTCAATTACGTCTTCAAAGCCGTTGTTTGAATAATAAACCTTTACAAGTGTCGTTTGCGGTGAGAGATGAGATGCATATTCCTCCATTACCAAAAGCAAAACTACCTAACCTTAAACTATCAATTATGCACGACTGCTGTTTAAATGTCTTCTCGAGAAATAAGCAATACAGAAAAAAACAAGACTAAATTCATTGGTTGAACCTTGCTTTTGCCTTTTTATTTATTACTTTCGAGAATATATATCTTTTGATCACACGATAATTCCACTTTATTCCCCGGCCCTGTAAAGATATGATTCTTTTTAGGATCAATTCGAAATCAGGCCCATTAAGGGTTGATTTCGAATTCAGTGTTTGATAATTGTTTAGGTTAAAGGACCCATTTTGTAGGTATAAAAAATGGTACGAAAGATATATGAACGGGTATAGAATGATCGTTTTGTGTTACAAACTTTGAACATACTGGTATGTCAAAGCAATAAAGTGGTACTGCAGAAAATAAACTGGTATCAGATAATCATAAACTGGTACTGAATTATGGTTTTGTGGTACAGAATTTCAACATACTGGTATGTAAGAGCAATGAAATGGTACTGCATAAAAATGGGTCCTTAAAACTAATTTTTTTGCCAAGAGAGCCTCAATCCTAAATGATAGTTATGGGATGGCTTGAAATGAAAATGACGCTCTTTTTACCAAGTACTCCCTCCGTCTCGGTAACTTTATCACATAAGTTACCGGGCACGTAAATTAAGGTGGTATTATTATAATAATATAGTACAATGAAAAGGTAATAAAGTGTATATTTTGACACGTCTTTTAAGAATATTTAATATTATTATATTGATTATTTGTGATAGTTTTTTGCTAAATAAGGAAATGTGATAAAATTAGTGGGACGCTCAAAATGGCAAAATGTGATAAAATTAGTGGGACTGATGGAGTAATTGATAACGTTTTATACTTTTCTTCAGCAAGAGAAAAGAACAATACGAATAAGTTATACTTGGGACAGCCCACCTCACGAAGAGTTAAAAAAGGTTTCAACCTTTTGATATTGGGCTAGTCTTCATTACATTTATATGCTCTGTCGAACTACATATTCACTTTTTTTAAAATCTGTTGTTCCAGTGGCCGCCCGAAAAATTACTTTTACCAAGTAGTTAGTTAGTCCTGGGCTTTGGGCCGGTTTGGGCCGGTTCCGGGCCGGTTCTACCGGTTCCGGTTCAACCGGTTCCGATTAACCGGTTCCGGCACTGTTCCGGTTCCGGTTCCGGGTCCGGTTCCGGAACCATTTTCCAGGGACCGGACCAGAACCACACGAAGAACCCCAGGCCTCTTTTGGGCCGGTTCCGGTTCCAGAACCGGAACCGGCCCGTTTATTTTATTTTATTTTTTTTTGCTATGAAAAAATTCTTTAGAAAATATCCAAAAATTTTATTCCAAAAAAACAAAAAAAAAAGATAAGAAAAGTACAAAAAAAATAAAAAAAAAAACTACCTAAAAAATACAAATAAAAACATAAAGAAAGAAAAATAAATCTAAAACTTACAAGTTACAAAATACAAAAAATGAAAAAATATTCGAAATAAAAAAATACAATTTATTCGACTTGACTATTAATTAAAACTATGTTAGAGGCCTCTTCGTCTTCGTCCGAACTGGAAGAACGGAACTCGTCGATGGCGTTCTCCCGTCGGTTCTTCGATTCAGTCAAATACCAATCCTTCAATATTGTTAACATTGCCAGGGAAGTCGGGTTAAGGCTCGCGCGTCTGCCACCGATAATTCGCCCGGAGGTAGAGAATGCGGACTCGGAGGCGACGCTAGACGCTTGCACGGCTAAAACGTCTCGAGCGACGGCGGAGAGGGTCGGATAAAGAGTCGCGTTCGACTTCCACCAGACCAAAACGTCGAAGTCTTCGGGAGTATGGAAGTTGTGGCTCAGGTAGAGCTGGATCTCATTCGTGTTCGACCCCGATGCACGCGTTTTGGTCTTCGTCTTTTGCGCCTTCAATCTTCGTAGTAGTCCCATTGCGCCGCCGCCTCCTTCCGACGAACCGGCTTCGCTCGCTGGTACGGGTTGCTCCACACTATGTCCCTGCTCAGATGCATAAAAAGAAAAAAGTTCTTGGAGAGAAGCGTGAATTGACGCCTTTTGGTCGTCCACTTTCTTTCCAAGAAACTGAGCATAATATTCGAAAAAAATATCAAATGTATCAACACCGCAACTAGGGTCGAGTAAGGCCGACAAACCGTGTACTATTGGGATTTCTTCCCAATACTTCTTGAACTTCTTCTCCATATTTTGGATGAAGTTACACAAGTATGGATTGTTGCGAAACTCCACGAACTTGTAGCACATCGCGAAGAGGTTCGGGACGAATAATGGGGACGTCGGGTAGTGAACTCCGGAAAATTTCTCCGTAGCCTCGGCGAACACTTCAAGTATGGACACGACCAAACCTACAATATCCCAATCAAGTTCTCGTAATTCATACCTGGAGGTGGTGCCGACTGCGGCCTCGTTCCAAAAAGGCGTCAACAAGTCCTTGTAACGCATGAAGGTGCTGAGGAGGTGGTACATCGAGTTCCACCTAGTCGGGACTGGCAACGGAAACTTCTTGTACGGGAGGCCGGCGGCAAGGACGGTTTGCTTCCACGACGTTCCGATGCGGCGTTCCCGAAGTAACTTACCTATTACCTTAAACTTTTCTACAATATCTCCCAAAACTTTTGCATGGTCCATGTTTCATCTATCCAATGGGCGGTGACGACTAAATAAGATTGCGACGTAATATTAGTCCAAATATCGGTAGTCAAACTAATCCTACACGTAATGTTGGCTAAATGACTAATTAAGCTAGTTTGATATTCCTTAAAAGTTTCTAACACATATTTCCTAAGGGTTTTACGGGTCACGTTATGGAATCCGGGTTGTATCGTACTCGTAAATTCGATAAACCCTTCACTTTCCGCAATGCAAAAGGGTTCTTCACACATAACTACGAATTTAACTAATGCTTTTTTTAGAAATTTCCCTAGTAATAACAAAATTCTTACCCGTACTTACGTTTATTTGTTGTTGTCGGGGTTCGTTTCCTACCGCTCTAGATCGTCCCGAAGTTATGCGCCCTCTGGAGGTGTTTTTTTCAGCGAGCCCGTCCCACCTTGATTCGGTCCGGTCTTAATTGTGTAGGGGTGGCGGCACATTTTGCAATAAGCGGTACCTGAATTGGGATTATTTTTATCCATTTCTAAGTCGAAATAATTCCATACCTTAGACCGCCGAGCACGCGGTTGTTGCTTCCTTCTTGTCGTCGCCGTAGAAGCTTGGCTCGGTCCCTCGTCGGTCGCCGCCGTCGGATTCGTTTCCGGTGCATCGGTCTCATCGTCGGTGTCGGCATTTCCCCGAAATGTGTCGACGTGACCTAAAATCATAAAAGCATCTTCGTCACGAGGGTTAGGATTTCTCGATGACGACGCCATTAGTGCAAAATAATAATTCAATTATTGGTAATAATAAAATAAGTGAGTGTGTGTGTAGTGTAGTAGTGTAGTGTAAATAAAATAATTATTAGTGTTAGTAATATTAAATATTAATAGGATGATTTTTTTGAGAGCTTTTTGAGAGAGTTTGGAAGAGATTTGGATGTAATTGTGAGTTAAAATGGTTAAAATGAGGTGATATTTATAGCTTTTTCGTTTGGGGTAAAAACTGTAATTTTCCAGTGTTTAAAAATTAGAAAAAAAAAATCAAAGGGACGTTGGCCCAACGGCTATATAGCCGTTGGGCCGGTTCCGGTTCCGGTTCGGAACCGGAACCGCGGAACCGGATCCGGGAACCGAAACCGGTGAACCGCGGTTCCACGGCCCGCTAACCGGCCCAGCCCAATTTAAATGGGCCGGTTACCGGATCCGAAACCGGTTCTACCGGTTCCGGTTTTGGGCTGGGTTAGCGGGCCGGTTTTGGGCCGGTTCCGGGTTGCACCGGCCCAAAGCCCACGTCTATAGTTAGTAACATAATTGACAAAAAAAAAGGAAAATTCGATATTATGTAAGTGTAGTAAAACTGACACCGTTACTTTTGGGTGAATCTATAGAAAACTACGAAATTGGATAAATTTTTTACATATATGTACTCATGTGAGAAAATTTTACAATAGGTACCCAATTTAATTTTTATCAGTTTCTTTCGTCATGTCGTACCTTTCTGTGTGTATATTGAGTACCATAACACGTTGATATAGGGTACCTAAATATAGCTTACGTCGTATCTAAAGCATACCTGTGTGTTACGTAGAACGTACCTAATTATAGCATACGTCGTACCATTTTCTGTTATATAGGGTACCCAAATATGTTGATATAAGGTACTAAATGTGCTGTATGGTGTACTTTCGGAGATCGGGTACCTATGTACAAAAAATTTATTCTGTTAGGTACCTATATATAAAAAAGTCCTGACAGGGTACTAAATTATAAATTTTTATCCAACTAGGTACTTATGTGTAAAGATCCTTACTTTTGAGTATATCGCTTTAATTTGTCTACATACATTAATATTTGCCTTTCTCCCTTTCCTCCACGTGGCACTTATTATGTTTCCTTCTTCCACGTTTGCTTTCGCTTCACTTAGCTACCAAGTTTCACATGATAACAAGATAACTAAGCGCCCGCAACTTAGCACTGTGATCATATCATCTTCTCAGATGATAACTGTTACCCTCGGATCCTACGGATCCCATGGCAAAATACCCGACCCGCCTCAACTAACTAATAACCACTTTACCTAAAAGACAGGCCATGTCCCCACGCGGCCTCGGTTCATCGGGAATACTCTCGAGGGGTGGAGCCTAGGCCATCAACAGAGGGCCCACACCAGAAACACTTCGAGGACGTCAAGAGGCCCCTCGGCTCTAAGGATAATATACAAGACCCTCAGGCAGAGGGGTTAGTAAGCCCTCGGACTAGGGTCCCGTGCCCAGTTACAGATTGGTAATGCCTCGGGCAGTCATACCGAGGCCCGAGGGAAATCAGGAGACTTTGGCGCCCTACAGAAGAAACTGCCACGATCCCCACTCTGCGGCGCCAGTAAGCTAGGCGACAAGTAACTGCCCATAACGGAAGCCATTACGAAGACGTGCCGTCGTGGGTAGATAGTGGTCGAGCCCGAGAGAAACGGTGAAGGGGCAAAACCGCTCAAAAACCGCCCCAGCTCAAATCCCCTATAAATAACGCACGTCTCGACCAAAACAGGTATCGATTTCTGACGTATCCAGCCGTTACTCTGTTCAATTCATTACTCACTCACACACTTAAACACACCCTTTTTATGCTACTTTACACCTGGAACATGGAAAACACCCTCTTGACCTAGGCAAGAGGGCGAACGACCCCCAAATCTTATCCTGTTTTCACTTCTCCAGGCGACGTTTGCGGCAGAATTAAGGCGGGAAACGCTCGTCAGCCCTCCAACGCGGTAGATCCATTTTCCGGCGGCATCAACTTGGCGCCGTCTGTGGGAAACTCTAGTTTCTCTCAAAGTAGAAATTCAGTATGGTGGTTGTCGAAAATGATCACACACCGCCTCGCGAGGACAATGGGCCGAATCCCCCTGACCCTGCCGCGATGTTCGCCGCAGTCATGCAAGAGATGCGGAGGATCGGCGCAGACGTGGGAACGCTGATGGCTGAAAGAAACCAGAGAGGTAACAGAAACGGACAGAACAGAGGACGTAACGCCGGACGAGAAGACGCCCAACGTGAAACAAACGGAGAGCATGACGCCGAGTCAGGGACCGGAGATCGTAGCGATGGTAACCACACTTTGGCGTCGATGCAAAGGAGAGCCCGGGCCGAGAGGAGGAGACGCACTGACCAACAACACGCCGATCGACAAACGGCCGATTTGGAAAGAATGAGAGAGGAGATTCGCCAACTTCAGAATCTCGCAAACCCGCAAGAGACCCCCAACCTCCCTCGGGCTTCGCCTTTCTCGTCCGAGGTGCTCGCGGCTCCACTGCCCGGGCATTTCCGATCTTTCGAGATGGGAAAATACGACGGTTCGGGACCCCCCGAGGACCACTTGGCCGCTTTCGAAAGTAACGCGGCATTATACCAGCTAAGCGACCCCGTGAAATGCCGACTCTTCGTGACTACTTTAACAAGAGGCGCTCAACAGTGGTTCACCTTGTTGCCACCCGGAGGAGTCAGGAGTTTCAACGATCTCACCAACCACTTTTTGAAGGACTTCTCGAGCAACAGGAGGCGGCCCTCGTCGGCGGTGAAGCTATTAAACATAAAACAGGCTGAAAGGGAGAACTTAAGAGACTACCTTCGGCGCTTCAACCAGGTGAAAATGGAGGTCCCCAATATCGCACCCGAATTGCTTATCGGGGCGTTTCACCATGGCCTGAGAGATGGCGATCTATTCAGATCGCTAGTGAAGAAATATCCGACCACAGTGGAGGAGTTGATAACGCGGGTGGAGAAGTACGTTCGCGTCGAAGAGTCGCAGGCCCGGGAACCCGAGGACAGGAAGCGCAAAAGTCCTCCCCGAGAACGCCGAAAAAGCCCACCGAGAAATCAAGACCGCAGAATATTCCCTCGGAGGGATGATCGCCCTTACCCAGTATCAACACTTCCGCGAGCGGACTACCCGAAGCTACGGGTGAACAAACTTCGGGCGTTAGAGATATGCGAGGAGAACGATTTTCTTCGCCGACCCCCTTACATCAGCGACAACCCGAGGAGGCCAATATCCGACACTTACTGCAGTTACCACCACGAGTATGGACACACCACGGAGGAATGCTTTCAGCTAAATCGGGAGTTAGAAAAGTTAATCGCCACCAACCCCGAGGCTCGAGCCAAGCTTGCGGGGGAGGAGGGTGGTTTTGGGACCAGGCCCAGATATCCTGGGGCGGGGAATCGGTTTAACACCCGACAAGACCGCCAGCCTCACAATCAGAAAGAGGCGCCAAGAAGGACACCCGAGAGAGACGAGAGGCGCGGCTCGAGGACAGCAGGGAACGACACCCAAAGAAATCGGGACAACAGAGACACGGGACGACGGAGATCACCAGAAAGAACGGCACCCGACAGATCAACATAATCTCGGGGGGACCTACAGGAGGAGATTCCAATCGGGCAAGGAAGGCCGGAGTGCGCCGATTGGAAAACTTCGAAATCAAAATAGGAAGCAAGCGGTCGGGACCTACCATCTGTTTGGTCCCGAGGATTTTCATGGAGGTGACGACTCTCATGAGGACGCCCTAGTCATTCGAGCCGAGGTAGCCAACCATGACGTAGGCAAGGTCTTCGTCGATAATGGAAGCTCTGTCAACATAATATACAAGAAGGCCCTCGATCAAATGGACTTGGGAGCATACTCTATGGACAGGGTGGAAACAGCTCTGTTTGGCTTCACAGGGCATTGCATCGAGGCAGTGGGAATCCTGCACCTCCCACTCACCCTCGGGCAAGGCGACACCCGAAAAACGCGGATGGCGCCATTCATGGTCATCAATGGAACTAGCCCCTACAACATCATCCTCGGGAGACCTGCCCTGACCTCATTCAGGGCCATCGCCTCGGCTTTACACCAGAAGATAAAATATCCCGTAGGGGACAAGGTGGGGGAAGTTTTGGGAGATCGCAAGATGGCTAGGAAATGCTACGTGGAAGAGGTTCGCACAGAAATCAAGTCTTCCCGAACCCGAAGGGGGGACCATCCGAGGGGAAGAGAAGCGATATACACCATTGGAGTAACGAAAGTGGAGGACAAGGAAGAAGAAACTGAGGAAATCATAATTAATCCGCCAGAAGGAACGGTCAAGATCTCCAGGGGTTTGTCTCGAGACCTCAAGGAGGACTTGATCAGATTACTAAAAAGGAATAAAGATGTATTTGCCTGGACGTCTAAAGACATGGTGGGCATAAACCGGGAAGTCATCGAACACAAGTTGAATGTCTCCCGAACCACCCGACCTATTTTTCAAAAGAGAAGACATCTCAATGCAGAAAAAGACGCCGAGGCACGACGCCAGGTCGAGGAACTCCTCGAAGCAGGCCACATTCGGGAAGTCCAATTTCCTACATGGCTTTCTAACGTGGTCTTGGTCCCGAAGTCTTCAGGCAAGTGGCGCATGTGCGTGGACTTCCGGAACCTAAACGAGGCATGTCCAAAGGATTGCTATCCCCTACCCCGTATAGACCAACTGGTGGATTCCACCTCGGGACATGAGCTACTTTGTTTCCTCGACGCCTTCCAGGGGTACAACCAGATCCTACTCGCTAAAGAAGATCAAGAGAAGACAAGCTTCATAACCGCCGGAGGGACCTACTGTTACACCGTCATGCCCTTCGGATTGAAAAACGCTGGCGCAACCTACCAGAGGCTGATGGACAAAGTCTTCAAGAACCAGATCGGAAGGAATGTAGAGGTTTATGTGGACGATATTCTGATTAAGTCTCGAGAGAAAAGCTGCTTTTTGGCAGATGTCCAAGAAACGCTTTCGACCGCCCAAAGATACAACCTAAAGATGAACCCCAAGAAGTGCACCTTTGGAGTCAGCTCGGGAAAGTTCTTAGGGTACATGGTAACAAGGAGGGGAATCGAGGCCAACCCCGATAAGACCAAGGCTTTAATGGACATGGCATCCCCTCGGAGTCTCAATGAGGTTCAAAGGCTGACAGGGAGGATCACAGCCCTTTCACGATTCATTTCCCGATCCGCCGATCGCAGTCTACCCTTCTTCAAGGTATTGCGCAAAGTCCAAAACTTCGAATGGACACCCGAGTGTGAAAAGGCCTTCCAAGATTTGAAAGAATATTTGAAGAAGTTGCCCGTGCTCAATAAACCACTGCCCGGGGAGGAACTTGTAGTCTATCTGGCAGCGTCGCCCCGGGCCATAAGCTCGGTGTTGGTTCGAGAAGAGGAAAAAGTACAGAAGCCCATATACTTCGTAAGTCACATTTTAAAGGGTCCCGAAACAAGATACACGAACTCCGAGAAACTACTGCTGGCCCTGCTCATTACGGCTAGGAAGCTGAGGCCCTATTTTCTATCACACCCCATCGTGGTGCTAACAAACCACCCGATTGGGAAGATCGCCACTCGACCAGACATCTCGGGAAGAACAATCAAGTGGTCAACGGAGTTGGGGGAATACGACATCCAGTTCAAGCCTAGGTCCGCAATCAAGGCGCAGGCTTTGGCAGATTTCATGGTAGAGATGGTCGGGGATGGTCCCGAGGAGACATGGAAGATGTTCGTAGATGGCTCCTCCTGCAGTTCGGGAAATGGAGTCGGGATACTTCTCATATCGCCTTGGGGGGAAGAGACCAACCTGGCCATTAGGCTAGATTACAAAGCATCAAACAACGAGACAGAGTATGAGGCACTACTCGCTGGACTTCGAGCAGCGCGGAGAATGGGAATCACCCGCCTGGTAGTGCACTCGGATTCCCAACTCGTGGTCCAACAGTTGGAAGGGAACTTCGCCATCAAGGGCCAAAATTTAGAGAAGTACGTCAAAGCATTCAAGGAAATCAAGGGAGGTTTCGAAGAACTCCAGATCGTTTTAATCACCCGAGGACAAAACGAGAAAGCAGACCAAATAGCTAAGTGGGCCAGCTCCATCGGACCACTCGAGGAAAAAGGGAGGGTCCTAACCATCTGGCAGATCGAGGACCAAAATGCGCCCGATCCAGAGATAGCCCAAGAAGACTGGAGGTACGAGATCTACCAATACCTACGCCACCAACTCCTTCCCGAAGAGAAAGCCTTAGCCCGGAAACTCCTGCGAAGGATTCAGCGTTTCACCTTGATCGACACGACGTTGTTCAAAAGATCTTTCGCCGGGCCTCTCCTCCGATGCGTTTCCAAGGAGGAAGGGGAATGTGTCCTTCGGGAAATTCACGAGGGAATCTGCGGGAGTCACATAGGAAGTCGGGCATTGGTAAGAAAAGCACTCCTCGCAGGGTTCTTCTGGTCGACGATGAAGGGAGATGCCATGAAAACAGTCCGGAGTTGTCAGAGTTGTCAGAAACACGCAAGCCTGCAAAGAATGCCCGCGGAAACCATGAAGTCTGTAACATCCCCATGCCCCTTCGATCAATGGGGACTCGATATCGTTGGGCCATTCTCTGGAAACGTTGCTCAAAAGAAGTTCTTGCTGGTAGCCGTGGACTACTTCTCGAAGTGGGTTGAAGCAGAGGCTATGGCCAAAATCACCGAGGCAGCCATCACCGCCTTCATCTGGAAAAACATCATCTGTCGATACGGGATACCGAGGAGATTAGTATCCGATAACGGAAGGCAATTTAGCGGGAAGAAGTTAAAGGAATGGTGCGAAGAACTCGGGATAGAACAAATCTTTACCTCGGTGGCATATCCCCAGAGCAACGGCCAGGTAGAGGTGACCAATCGCACCATCGTACAAGGGTTGAAGACCAGACTCGAGGGGCTCGAGAAATCATGGTTCAACGAACTCCAAAGTGTCCTATGGTCCTATAGGACGACGCCTCGAGAAGGAACCAATGAAACTCCCTTCAGCCTAGTCTACGGGAGCGAAGCAGTACTGCCCGCGGAAATCGGCATGGAAAGCGCCCGAATCCTCACATATCCAGAAGACAACGATCAACTCCGTGCGGAAGACCTCGATCTGATCGAGGAAGGAAGAGAAAGGGCCGCCATCAGGATGACCGCCTACCAGAGGAGGATGACTAAGTCCTACAATCGCCGGGTCCGCGGCAAGAAATACGAAGAAGGGGACTTAGTAATGAAGGAGATCTTAAACCAAGAGGGAAGAAAGAAATTAGAGCCTAAGTTCGAGGGACCTTACCGAGTCGTCAAAAAAGTCGGAGAGGCCTCTTACTACCTTGAAGACGCCAGTGGAAAACAGCTCGATCGCCCATGGAACGCCCGCAAGCTGCGGAAGTATTATCCCTAGAGGGGGGTACCCTCATTATGCACTTGTTTACTTTGATTTTTTCCTTTTCTAGCTTGCCTCTATCACTTTGAGATGTAAGCTATATCAAAATATTAATGAAGTTTGCTTTCTTTCTATACGAGGAACGTCCGAGCAAAAACTTAAAGTACTAAAAAGACATGAAGACCCGGGTAGAAGACATTCTTAAGAAGGCGGCCATTTCGAAGCCCTCGGGACCACCTCCCCTGGGATAAACTCCTATGTGCACACTAAATTCCCTCTACGAGAGGCTGAGATATTCCTTCCCCAAGGGAAGTGAGATTTTATGCGCACATTGATATCCCTCTACGCGAGGCAGCGCCACCTCTATGAAAGCTAGAGGCAAAGAAGGCCCCTCGGGACAATTACCCCTCGGGTAATAAAACTGCGCACATTGACATCCCTCTACGAGAGGCTGAGATATTCCTTCCCCAAGGGAAGTGAGATTTTTTGCGCACATTGATATCCCTCTACGCGAGGCAGCGCCACCTCTATATAAGCTAGAGGCAAAGAAGGCCCCTCGGGACAACTACCCCTCGGGTAATGAAAACCGCGCACATTAACATCCCTCTGTACGAGGTAACGCCACCTCCAAGTCAATCAGAGGTCGGCAACTGTTCCAAGAAATCACCGAGGCTCTCCTTGGACCGGGGGGACGCCCTCGGCCCGAGGCAAGAGACCCCGACCTACACGCTGTCACAAAACACAAACTGCACGAGGCGGATATAGAGCGATCATACAGGGAGCCATGGTTCAGGTATCTTAAGAAATACTTTATTTATTTAAATACTGCAAATTTACAGCAAATAGGAAATTCAAAAAGCAAAGGCATATACGGAAAGCAAAGAATAGCAAGGACTAAAAACCAGACTCTAAAGAAAATCGTCCAATCAATCCTTCTGGGTTGGACCGCGCCCTCGGGAGGCATCGCTACCTTCGCCCAACTCGAACTCATCCCAAAGACTTTTCCCCTTTACTGGCTTCGGCGGAGATCGCCGAGGGGCCAAGGCCATGAAAGCCGCCTCAGGATTCAGGAAATCGAAGGGATGTGCATTTTCTGGAAAGCCATTCGCCCTAATCTGAGACAAGCACCCCTGAAACCCGAAGTTGAAGTACATGGTAGCTGCCTCAGACACCTTCTCCACGGGGACCAGTTTAGGATTGGGTTGATGTTCTCGACTGCGACGGATCTCTCGCTCCGAGTGAAGCTCTTGGCGAAGCTTGCCGACCTCAAACTGAGCCCTGGCTAGTTGATCCTTCAAGCGACCCACCTCTTGAGCTTCTTCACTGACTCGCATGGTCATCTCCACATTGCAAGACCGCGCCGATTCGACCATTTTCTGCTGAAGGCGATATCTCCGAGCCCCCTCACAAGACAAGGAATAAGCCTGAAGACAAAAGGGAGGAATCAAAACGAGTACTCAAGCAAAGAAGGAAAAGCTGAATCTACCTGACCCATGGACAAAGCCCATTCCTTCCAGAAACAACTATCAGATAGCTCCTCGGCAAAGTCCTTCTCCGCGGGAGTAAGGAAATTCAGCATATAGGACAGAGAAGATTCCCCATCTTTCTCCAGCAGGAAAGGAGGGTGAAGGGGAGATCGGGGTGAAGAAGGACCTTCGCGCAAAGAAACAGGAGGCGTAGGAGGCGATGGCCTTACTCGCTTAGGTCGCCCCATCTCCTGACGAGGAGTCAGAGCCTCATCCTCGGGAATATCTATTGAAGGCTCACCGCGCTCCATACGTTCACGTACCGAGACACCTCTAGTACGAACAGCCAGAACGGGCAGGACGCCCGAACCATCGCTTACTGGAAATCAAAAAACAGTCAAGGAAGAAGTGACCGAAGAAAGGAAACAAGGGATAAGCATACCTAAAATGCGAGGAGAAGCAGTCACCCCACCAGGAGCGTCTGACACCAACTCCTTTACGGAGAAGCTTCGGCCACTGACCCGATCCATGAACGCCCGCAAGAGGTCGGGGTCATCACCCGAAGCCTGACAATGGTCTCGCCACTGAAGTAAGGAGAACCGACGGTCTCGGTGCTGAGGCGAAGGACGCACATAGAAGAACTTGTTCATCCATCCTTTGGTAGCGGCAAAGTTATCATGAAAGACATCGGTGGGAGGGACAAAAACAAACTTTCCAACATCCCTCTCGCACACACGGAAGAAATTAAGGATCAGTTCAGTGGTAAGGGGAAAATTAAGTCTGCGGGTAACGGCAGCTAGGGCTAGGAGCAAGCTACAAGAGTTAGGAAATATCTGGCCGGGAGAGATGCCTAAGGACTCACAGAGGTCAAGAAGGAAAAAGGGTATGGGGAACCTCAGCCCCATATCTACTTGGTCAGTGAAGAATGTCAAAAAACCAGTAGGGGGCGAAGATGCCACTTGCAAGGGCCCAGGCAGCTGGACCTCATAGTCGGAAGGAATCCGGGCCTTCTCGAGATATTCCCTGAGCAGCGGGGGACTGAGGGTTGACACCTTTATTCGATACCACGGGAAGTTCATCTTTGACCGAGCCTCCTCAGCTTCAGCAGACCATCTGGCTAAGTCCTTGCGATAACTTTTATCCTCATCATCCCCCGAGGGATCGGCGACTTCACACTGGAAGCCGGGTCGGGCTTTACGCCTACATCAAAGCGAAGGCTTGAGGGACCGCCAAAATTGAAGGGAACATGCTCATTTTTGGGGAAACAAGTGGCAACGCGCTTACCCTTGGAAGAGGAAGAAGAAGCCATGAGAACACACGTAAGGGACTATAAGAGCAAAAGTGAGAAAACGGTGAGAAAGCAGGCAAGGGGGCTCCTGTATTTATAGGGGGAAATCAGGCTTGCGAAGGAAGCCAACTAGTTTAAAGTTAAAACGGCTAGATTTGACTCGATCCGCGATTTTCTCGGGATTTCTCACCGGATCTCCAGGTTGACCAGATTCTCAACAGTTGTGACTAGATTATCGGGTACACCTCCTCAGGAATAATCGGGACGCTTGGACCGGATCCGCGATATTTTAGGAAGGACGAATGATCAATTCAAAACACTCTCCAAATACGACACCTCGGGATACTGCGCCCCGGAATTCCACCATCATGCTCGGCTATCTTGACCGAGGGTGGGTCGACCCTTCGGTCAATTCCTCAGGATATAGGGGATCAACAATGGAATAACGCCATTGTGATCAGACAAGAAGACTTGAGGCAACATACTTCATCTAATGAAACAAGGAGAAAGAGAATAAAGGAAGCCCGAAGGCACTGCATTCAGATATTATGCCCCGAGGGGCTATGTCCATACACTAAAAGAAGAAGATGCTTATATATCTATATATATATATAATAGGGTTCGTTACAATTATCCCGAAGATAGAAAAAGAAAAGAAAACGTCTAAGCGGCCGGACCGGCCTGGTCAACATCCCCGGCAACTTCCCCGGGCTCCTCGAGGGCAGCTTGCTCTCCAACCTCAACTCCAACCTCCTCAGCATGCTCTTCGCGAGCTTCCTCCCCAACAAGTCGTCCCTCGGCGTGCTCAGCACTCCCCTGGTTCTCATCTCCAGAAGCCCCCCTCATCTCCTCAAATTGAGGCTCGGCCACAGTGGTAGCGGGGACTCGCGCAATCGGCGTCCTCGAGGGACCGCTCTCGTCGCGGGGCTCGGGTAAATAGCCACCAGAGGGGGCCTCCTTCAAGGTCCTGATGGCATTCAAGAACTTGAAGGGATGATCTTCCCGATTGTACCCATGCGCGCGGAGTTCGGAGATGCACCCGTAGAAGCCCCATTTAAAGAAGGTCTTCATATCATTCAGATGGTGGCGCTTGGGGACGTAATCCTCGGCGAGCTCCTTATCCCGTTTCTGCTGCTCTGCAACTCGGGCGACCTCGGACTTGGAAAGCTGGCGCTGGAACTCCTTAACATCTTCCCTCAGCTCCTTCTCCCGCTTGGCAGCTTCCTCGGCCTCATGCTCCATTTCTGCGATCCTCTTGCGAAGATCGGCTTCGGTCTGGGTTATCACCCGGTTACGCTCGGAGAGGTGGGAAACACGCCTCATAGCCTCGGCGCCCGCAGACAGACTCTGTCACACAATCACTTCTCATTAACGTCCAAACAGTAGAGGCCTTATAAGCAAACTTGTAAATCTACCTGACCAAGGGAGACGGCGAGTACGCTCCTAAGGTCATGGTAAGAGAGCTCGCGGGTGTGCTTCCGATTGGCCTCATTAGGGAATTCCCGAAGGAAGTCCCAACATTCTTGGTAAGTAGGGCCGTCAAAAAAGCTGGGCTGTTTGGCCCGGCCCAATGCTGTGTGGCCCCCGGAAGGTGAGGAAGCGGGCTGACCCGAGGAAGACTTGGATCTCTTCGAAGACCCTCCTTGAGAGGGGGCAGCTCTCTTTGGCACAGACTTTTTAGCTCCCGAGGAGGAAGCAGGGGCCTTGCCCTTACCCTTTGAGCGGGTATTCTGACTGGCCCCCTGAGGATTAGGCTCGAGAAGATCCTCATCTTCCTCGTCGGCGATGGCGATGACCTCGGCAAGAGACATTTTTTCAGCTGCAAGGGAGTAGTAGACCTTAGAAGTGCGGAAAAATTATACCGAGGACACAATAGAAGCCTTACTAGATACCTATGGTTCGGGTGGGGCGAACGGCTTTTGAAGAAAACCCGTGGGCACAGAGAAGTTCTTCATCACGGAGTTTTTTGGCATAATACTGGCTCCTACCTACCTCGCCCAGGAATGTCTCTACTCGAGCAGAAGGCTCGGGGGAAAGGGGATTAGAAGTTGAAGCGTTGTCATTCCAAGTGAAGGGGAGTAATTCTCTCTCGGCGCAATCAGCCGAGGGTCTAACATAGAAGAACTTGCTCACCCAGCCCTTATGAGAGGAGGGATTACCCTGAATAAGGTCGGGCCTCCGGGTGGGGGAAAAGAAAAACTTTCCCTCTTCCTTTTTATTCAGCCTCAGGAAGGCCAAGAGCATAGGGACAGTGGGAACATAGCGGTGATGGCTCAAAATAATAGCCAAAGAAAGAAGAAGACTAAATGAATTTGGAGGCAACTGGGCGGGGGAAATGCCGAAGTATTTACAGATGTCAACAAGAAAGCGGGGGATCGGGAACCTAAGACCCATTTCTACTTGGTCGAGAAAATAGGTACCAAATCCCTCGGGAGGAGAACTAGCTAAATCTGTAGGGGAAGGGATTCGAACTTCGAAATCTCGGGGCATACCAGAAAGAGATTGTAGCTTGGGGAGATCAGAGTCTTTAAAAGTAGAAACTTTGATTTGATGCCAACGAGAACCGGGACGACTCGCCCGAAAAGCCTCGACCTCTTTCACCCAGGCACTGAAGGCCCGACGGAAAGCTCCCGGACCGGAAAAGTCATCCTCTCGGGGAGGAACGGGCTCTCTAGCGGCCGGGGGAGGAACGGGCTCTCTAGCAGCCGAGGGTCGGGAAGCAACTGGGGCCGATTGAGTGGCCTCAGAATCTACAGAATCTACCTTCGAAGGACAACCCCGAGCCTCTCCTGAATCCTCCCGTACACTACCCCCCACGCTACCTATAGGACTATCAGAGCCCTCAAAAGAATAACTACCACTACTAAAAGAACCACTACTATGTGCACCCCCAGAGCGACCAGCAAAACTACCCGAAGCAATATTGGAACTATCACCGGAATTAGAAGACATGGCTAGGCAGGAAAAGAAGCTAAGGGAAGGAGTACTTACAAGAAACCTAAAAAGCTCGGGGGAGAGGGCAGGAAGGCTCGAGAGCTCGGGAACTTCGCGTAGAGAGAGAGTAGTAAGAGAAAGTGGAGAAGAAACAATGAAGGGAAAGAGTGGGGTATATATAGGCCCCATACGCCTGATTCGGGCCCTTGGATCATCGCCATATCAACGGGCCGCGTCGATCCACGCTAACAAAACCACGATCCGCGTGAATCCTCAGAACGCGCGCCAAAGTTCCCGCCCAGACGTCCCATCAGAACCGTCCAATGAAATAGCGACACGTGGCATGGGATACGAAACGGCTCCCAGAAACTCCCGAGGCAGCAAGAGGTTCAATCCAAGAGTAATACGCCATAAGCAGCCCTCGAGTACATCGGCGGATCGCACATTTCGCCACAACAAAACTAGACGTCCAGAATTCACTACACTCTTCTGGACTATTTGAAGGGGGGACTATTGTTACCCTCGGATCCTACGGATCCCATGGCAAAATACCCGACCCGCCTCAACTAACTAATAACCACTTTACCTAAAAGACAGGCCATGTCCCCACGCGGCCTCGGTTCATCGGGAATACTCTCGAGGGGTGGAGCCTAGGCCATCAACAGAGGGCCCACACCAGAAACACTTCGAGGACGTCAAGAGGCCCCTCGGCTCTAAGGATAATTATACAAGACCCTCAGGCAGAGGGGTTAGTAAGCCCTCGGACTAGGGTCCCGTGCCCAGTTACAGATTGGTAATGCCTCGGGCAGTCATACCGAGGCCCGAGGAAATCAGGAGACTTTGGCGCCCTACAGAAGAAACTGCCACGATCCCCACTCTGCGGCGCCAGTAAGCTAGGCGACAAGTAACTGCCCATAACGGAAGCCATTACGAAGGCGTGCCGTCGTGGGTAGATAGTGGTCGAGCCCGAGAGAAACGGTGAAGGGGCAAAACCGCTCAAAAACCGCCCCAGCTCAAATCCCCTATAAATAACGCACGTCTCGACCAAAACAGGTATCGATTTCTGACGTATCCAGCCGTTACTCTGTTCAATTCATTACTCACTCACACACTTAAACACACCCCTTTTTATGCTACTTTACACCTGGAACATGGAAAAACACCCTCTTGACCTAGGCAAGAGGGCGAACGACCCCCAAATCTTATCCTGTTTTCACTTCTCCAGGCGACGTTTGCGGCAGAATTAAGGCGGGAAACGCTCGTCAGCCCTCCAACGCGGTAGATCCATTTTCCGGCGGCATCAATAACCACTGTATTGCATAACATTCTGCAAAACTACCTCTTAAATAAAAATTAAACGAAAAAATGGCACCTGGGCTCGTGAAACAACGTCAATAAATTCAAATGGAGTTAGAACAAGAGAGTTTAATAATAATGATCAGCCAAAAAGATGCGCTTACGTGACATTCTTGGCTGGCGACGGTGACTACGTTAAAGTGTCATAGGGTTGGCCAAAGGCTTGAGGAAAGTCTTAGCTGCTTATCCACTCGTCGTGGCGGTTCTCCCCGACGTACCGGAGCACCACCGCCGGTTGGTGGCGGAGCAGGGTGTCTCCTCCGCGAGATCCAGCCTCTCTCGCCGGAAAATATTGTCAAGGGAACCACTTTCGTCAGGGATTACTTCGTCATCAACTACTGCAAACTTCGTCTTTGGGAGGTAGCGAAAAGCAATTACATAGCCTACTTTTCTTCTTCGTCATAGCAATTAGCATAGGTGAGATGATGTGATTGACGTTACTTTTCGAAGCGTAGTTTGTAGAGTACAGCAGAATGGTCTACATGGACGCAGACGTTCAAGTCTTCGACAACATAGACCATCTCTTCGATCTGCCACGTGGCTACTTCTACGGAGTCGTTGACTGCCTCTGTGAGATGTACGGAAGTCATCCCTGCGAACAGAAGCTTCCATGGCCTGAAGAAGAACTAGGCGAAGCTCCTTCTTACTACTTCAATGGCGGCATGTTCGTGTTCGAACCAAACCTAAGTACTTACAGCGATCTTCTGAGCACGCTCAAGGCTACTCCTCCTACATCGTTCGCCGAGCAGGTGATAATAACGGTAATCTCCTCATATCGCATCATTATTACAAATGATTAATGAGCTGAGCCTCGCTCGTCGCCGGCGCAGGATTTCTTGAACATGTACTTTCGAGACACAGCAAAGCACTGCCGCCGGCGTACAACCTCCTCGTCGCCATGCTATGGCGCCACCCTCAGTGGGCGGATCTGAAGAACGCAAAGGTCGTTCATTACTGCGTCGCAGGTTCGAAGCCGTGGAGGTTCAACGTAGGAGGAGGAGATGAAAACATGGATCGATGGGACGTTAAGATCTTGGTTGAGAAATGGTGGGATATATACAATGATAGCTCGCTGGATTTCTACGGTAGCCGCGTAATAATAAAAAATGATGACAGTCATTTTACGACCGCCGCCGGCGGCGGCGGCGATATGTCGACGGCTGATGCGGTGGCGAAGTATGTTCCTGCGCCGTCTGCTGCGTAATGGGTGTATATGCAATAAGAAACTGTGTGACGTATATGGACAACTTATGGGTTCGATTATTATATATGGATTTTGAGCAGCTTTCAAGTTTCAAGTAGATTGAAATTGCATTTTAGTCCCTTGACTTCTCATATTAACATCTGAGGACGATTTGAACGGCTATATTCCGCATAAAAACCTGCCAAATAAGAACTATTTATTATAGCTTGAGCGATCTTTTGATTCAAATACATTCCTACGCACTAAAGAATCAAAGAGCAAGAAAAAGAAAATCCCTCAGAAAAATGGGAAACAGGCAAGAAGTCAGATCTCTCCAAGAAATCGAACATCGATTAGACAAGAGAAGCTTCGGCGGCTCCATTACTTTTCACATGAACAAGAGACCAGCATCATCTCGTGCATCTTCGTTCCAAGAATTGATATCATCAAAGAGAAGTAAGATTCCTTCTGATGATCAGAAAGCCCTACAACATCAGCTGAGATCATCTGATTCGATCCCCACGACCAATGGTATCCCACCACGTGCGCCCAAGAACGGTAAAAGCCCAGGAAAATATGCTGCTGCAAACACGAGGATAGTTCTGATACTCGGGTAAAGGACCATTTAGCTTAAGCCTTTGTTTCCTCGGTTTCTTGATTGTTCTCTTTTCCTTTGTGAGTCGAGTCCATTTATTTTTGCTGTGCAGACTCTGAAGAGGGTAACAGGTCGTCTGAGGGAGATGAAGCAATGGTGGGATGAAGTTTTCAAGGTTGTTGGCTAAGTTTCTTGATCTGTTTGGCATTGTATTACATGCTTAGGTATATATGTTTTATGTCTGATTACAACAGGCGCAGGAAGAGGAGACGAAGAGCCATCATCGTCATCAACATCTGAAGAGGAGGAAGAAGAAGCTATTTGGGTGGAGAAAATGGATAAAGACTGTTTAGTCATCCATTTAAAATGTCCGTGTGGATTTCTGCATCAGCTTCTGGTCTCTGGAAGCAACTGTTACTACAAATTAATCTCTGAAACTCATTAGCAGATGTAATGTAATACATATAGTTGGTTATGTATGCTTGAAGTTGTTTCTGTTTGTGTCTTTAACGTTGCTGCGAATAATGTAGATGGTTGATTGATACTTAAATCACCTCCTCTACTTATGTGTGACAAGACAAGGGCTCAAGATTCCATTTTTAGCTCTACAAAGCTACGATCTTTTCCATACTAGGACACTACCAACTAAACCTCTTAAATAATCTTCTTCTTCTTCTCTCTCTCGCTCTATCTCTCTCTAATAACCATGGCATACTGATAATGAAGAACAACGGATAGTTCAGATATATGTCAACAATGGCACCAGACTTCATTTCCAAGTACTTTCCTGTAGGTGCTGATGTTGAAGTCAGCCAAACACACCCAAATTTTCAGTGTTCTTGGTATCAGGCCGCGGTCGTCAGATACGCCACGAAAGGGGGAAAATCGAAGTCTTATTCAGCTGCAATCGTAGTGGAGTACAGAACCCTTAGAGAGAGCGACGAGCTCGACGCACGTTATCTGAGGGAAACCGTGAGTCCCTCGCAACTGCGTCCATTTCAGCCGAAGGGAAGGCGTGAGCGCGGCTCTTTGTTCGGGGAAGGAGCTTCGGTGGACGCCGAAATCATGGGCGGGTGGTGGGAGGGCGTTATTACGGCTGTTTTGAGGGTTGATTCGAAGTACGCGGTGTTTATTCGTGGGTCGAGGGAGGTGGTGGAATTTGAACGGAGTATGCTGAGGGTGCACAGAGATTGGGTGGAGGGGAGATGGTTCCCAGATTTTGAGGCGGAGAGCGGCGTGTGTTCTGAATTCGGCGGCGCAGGGGAGACGGCTGTGAATTGGTGAGAAATCGATTTTCGACGCTAGCTAGAAAGATTCGTTCTTATATCTATCTCTGCCCATTTTCTTTTTTTTTTCAGGAACTTCCTTCATCGCCTGAAGATCGCCGACGAAAGAAAAAGAAACCTCCTTTAAACCTGAACAGAGCGCACAAAACAACATCTTCGACACACTTTTAGCCCTGGAAATCTCGTAGAAGTGAGCACGATGAAGAAGGTTTGGAAGGTTCTTGGTTTACGGGAACTATTATCCAAGAGTTGAAAGGAGCCAAGTACCTCATAGAGTATCGAAATCTCAAGGAGGTATCTGGGAAAGATCCTCTTAGAGAAGAGGTTTCTATTCAAAAGCTAAGGCCGTGCCCACCTGTAATTAGATGTATCGATCGATTTGAAGCCCTGCAACGAGTTGATGCTCGATGCAACGGTGGTTGGTGGGAAGGGATTGTTCGTAAGGTTTTGGCGAATGAGAGTTACTCCGTGTACTTTCCGACTAGCGATGAGCTACTCAAGTTTATGCACAGGGACTTGAGGGTTCATCACGAATGGAGAAATGGAAAGTGGGTCATTCCCAGCAACTCTTGAACAATGTACGATGTTTTAGTTGGTAAACTCCATGGATTCATTATCTTAGTCGCCCATGAGCTTATTAAGGATGTCTCACAAACATTTACTTCGACATTTTTGCTCTCAAGAAATTAGGAATGTTGATGAAAAACTGAATGTCTTCTTGCTTCAGGTTTGGCGTTGTAGCTGCTAGCTTTGTCTGTTTAGACAGGATACAAACATTTCGACTCCACATCTCATGATATTATGAGGACCAAATTGTTTTTTTTCAAAGGTTAGGACCAATATGGAAATATGTAATAATTTGGTGTTTGTTTGTAGTTTACGGAATGCGCGATATGCATTCGCGTCCTTTCCCTCATCGCCCTTCTGTCGACGTTTTTAGGGTTTATATGACTGCAATTGAAATACAGAACCCTCTCTTTCTGTAATTAGTATCCCAAATACAGTACTGAAATGGCCCTTAGCCAATTTTTTTCCCGGAACAAGATTTGCTCTCGCCAATTCGTAGCTCGTTGTGTGGTTTGGCAAACTATTCATCCAAATCAAGTCCTTATCTTGGTAAGAAATGCTGGATTTCAATTGTATCTGTACCGTGCTTGTGATTGTTCGATTAATGTTCACGTTCTTTGCTGGAAGCTCATGACTGTTTGATATCTTTGTTTTGGATGTAATAGTGAAGGTGGGCATACCAGAGTTCTTGAAAGGTGTGGGGAAAGGAGTTGAGAGTCATGTGGAGAAGATTCGAATCTGAGATTGGGAACCTCCAAAATCTTCTTGTTACGAGGACCTTGAAGCTCAAGAGACTCGGAATCCCTTGCCAGCATGTAAGAGAAAACAAAATTTGTGGAAATTTATACTCGAAATCCCATCCCTGATTACGAGTTCCCTTTCTTCATCATTTTTTCCATAGAAACTGCAAATGTGTCGTCTTCGTGATATTTTTCTTTAATGATTTTGGATTAAGATTTTCTGGCTCTGAATGTTTTTTGTCTCAAGTTATTGAGGAAAAGATCAGGTGTGGATGTCCTAGAATGAGTTCTGTTTATTTGCCTCGGCAATGTATATCATTTGCTTCTGTTGAGTATTGAGTCTTCTGTATTTGCTTCAGATTTATGATCTGAATTTCACTTTCGTTCGCAGAGAAGCTGATACTGAACTAACGCACACAAGTATCGACTGGGCTGTGGCGACCAAGAAAGTCTGCCGTCGTCGTAAATCTTAGTCGGTCACTTAGCTTAGAGATGGCTCTCGCTCGCATTGTGTTCTTTCGTAGAAATAAATCAACTTCTCTTATGACAATCATTCGGGACATGTTTCATGGGATCTTACTAGTTTGCATCCTTATCGATAGAAATTTTCTTTCGAATGCCTTCTACCACTTGTGTCATTACGTGTCGAGTTTTAATGGGATACTGGGAAAAAGTGTAAGAAAATTTGTGAGCGTTTTCCACGGGTTTTTTCCGACTTTTAGGTTTGAGCAATGCAGATTTATTCGAACCATATCTTCCCTAAAAACGTCCAAAAGATTTAGTATAGCAAAACTTGTTACAAGAGGAAGGAGTTGTTCATGAACTGATGGTGATAACAATTAACAGCCATATCATGCTTACATGATTTTTGATGCTTGTATCTCGGCCCTTTATTATTTCACGAAATCCTCATTTCATTTTCATTTTTTTTATTTAATTTTCGTTATTGGAGGGTACTGTGGAATTTAATTTTGGCTGGTCCTTATAGTAGAACAATTTAAAGGCATGTCGTTGTAAGGAGTCCCATCGGTATTTCTCAAAAAAGTATTCATTGCTTTTCCGAAGGTCCAACCGTCCAAAGAGACTAAAAACCCCTTTCTTTCTTAGCCAACCATATAAAGTTTTAGCATCTCTCTCGTCGTCGAGTAGTCGCATTATTTTACTTTGAAAAAAAAAAAAGAAAGAGAACGTTTCTTTAATTTAGATGAAAAAGAAAAGTGGATAATCTAACACAAATACGGTAATTATTAACACAAGCGCTGTACCCTCAATTCATGTTTAAATTCTAGTTCAATGATTAAACTAGTATTAGCAATAAAATTGTCAATAATAAATACCATCATCCCGAACACACACACACACCACACACATAATATATATATATATCCAATGTATGGCTAGCATAGCACTGTTACTATGATAGGCTAAATGAAAAGAGGATGGTAATCTTTGAACCATTGGAATTGAATAAAAAAAAAAGCAAAATAGTATCTCAAACAAGTGGAAGTTCTAAAAGGTAGACGAAGATAGAAAAATGTCAACATATAGCAATATAGCCCATTTGGGCGGCCATTCGTACCAAATAAAGGGCAAGCAAAAAGATATTTGGTTCTAATTTTCGATTAATATCCTACATTTTTATTTTGTTCAATTCAATCGCTTTCATACTTCTGCATGCGAATTTTTATCGTTGAAATTTATTTTTTATTTAAATAATTCGTTGTGTTGTGCTATGAACAATAACATGTAGTGGATTTTAATAATTAAATATTGATCTTGATTTCCTTTAAAAAAAGTACACAAGTTAATTAGTTCACTGTACGTCTTGATAATATATTATATATGTCTTCATGATGTCAACATTCTAAGACTATCCTGCAATTATTGTGAGTGCATGACTTCGATCATAATGCATGTGGACGACAAACGGATTTAAAAAAAAACATAAGGTAACATTTTTTGTTGCATATATATGCTTTGGTTCGATCACAACATTTCACTTTTTGTCAAGCTTTAAGTCTACCAATCAGCGAGTTAGTAAA
>JAPQWV010002081.1:0-64801 GCA_027422505.1 Craterostigma plantagineum | reverse complement strand
TTTTTTGTTGGTATAATATAACAAATTTATGTTATATATTACGTTTTCCTGCATTGTAAATTACTTGTTCGAAATACTCACGCATGCGCTACGCTATTTACGCTATACGCGCTTCAGGAGCCAAAACGCATCGCGTTGCGCGTCACGCGTTTTAAAACATTGATACATATATATGATAGATATTATCATAGACTATATAATGTCTAACCTCTGTGGATTTATCCAGCCATTGAAGAGGAAATTGAGTTTTCTCTGATTTATTGAAGAAGATTGGTTGATAGCTCATTCATATCAACATCGAAGGGTTTAGGTTAGCAATAGATGAGCTATTTATTATGACTTTATTAACAAGAAAGAAAAACCAAGTAAAAATAGGGATCTGTCATCTGAAGAGTAACAAAAAGATCCTACGTGGCACGAGTGGTAATATGACGTGTTTAGCAATATCTATCTAATTGGGCTTTAGTGGGCCGTATTGGGCCTGAAGATTGATTGCTTTTAAAGTCAGGCCCACGTACGATCTTCGGGCAACAATGGAGATGAGATAGTAGCGTGATATTGCGAAGATTGATCGATTCTACGACTTGATTCAACACGTATCCGTTCGGTTTAATGAATTGCTTAAAAGTCAAGCAAAAATGGAACCCACCACCTTCTTTAATCCTTTTTCTGTCATTTTGTTCCTTTTCTTGATCGATGCCACCTTGCTTCGCCTTGGGTAATAGTATACCGATTCCTCCTTTGTTAGTTAGATTCGTTAATCACGAAAGCTTGAGATTCCCACGACGAAATTACTGTAGGTTAAGCCGTTTGCTGCGTTTTTGTATCAGCTCATTTCATTCGATTACTGTAAGGCTGTGCTTTTCCGCGGCGGTGCTGCTAATTGGATAGCGTCTGCGAATGGCTAATCGCAGATCGGAGGGATTTATAATTGTCGGCTGACTTCACAATTTTGAGAATAGCGAGCTCAAACCTTCGACACAAGAGTGTGTTTACGGTTACCAGCGCAGCTATTGAGAAGAAATGAATCCATTTGGCGAGCTGGGTGTTGAAATTACTTCGTCGGAGCTCCGAGAAACGGCCTATGAAATCCTCGTCGGAGCTTGCCGGAGCTCGGGTTCCGGCCGACCCCTCACATACGTTTCGAGCTCGAAGAACGGTAATAGAGGTTCGGGAAAGAACTTGTTGTTGCAAAAGTCGGCATCTTTGGTGTGAGCAAGGTGAAAAAGGCGCTGGGCCTGAAGCCTGCGAAGAGCAGTGAGGAGAAAGATGATTCAGGAACTAGCACTAGTACGAGCAATGGTGTTGGTGTATTGGGGAGTTGATGAGGGTTCAGATGAGGGTTTCTGAGCTCACTGATTCGAGGGTCCGACGTGGCTTCTTGAGATTGGCGGCGGCGCAGGTCTATTATTTATTTATTTATTCATTGGGTGAGAAAGAGTGCGAAAAGGGTTAATTGACAGCTAAGTAGAAAACAGAAATATAATTCTTGGACTGGGTTTAAGAATGGGAGTAATTCACTTGTATGATTGCATTCTGTTATGTGCTATCAGTTAGTTATGCTTTTGTGTGATAATATAGTATTGGGTCTAATGGTTGATTCTGTGTAATGAGCAGCCTGCCCTGTTTGATCCTGGTAAGGACGTAAACTGTGTTGATACTCTTCATAATGTTGAATTGGAGAGCAAGATAGTGTAATGTCTGTGATTGGGCATATCGTTCATGAGTGTTTGACATGTATGACGTGAAGCCGTGTACATCTTTGTGAAAGTTTGCATTAGTTCCTATGATGATAAAGGTGTGAATATATTAATCGTTAAGTCTTATACGCCTTTTTCTAATTTTGGTGGTACAAGGCATGGTAGTTTATAAGACATGTAGATGCTCACTAATGCAGCAAACTGCAAAGTTTCATTTCATCGTGTTAATGATAATATGATATGGATTCTTGCCTTCATTTTTCTCGTAGCAGCTTGGTAGAAGAATCGAATCAGTGGTCTTGCCTTTGGAGCTTTTGCAAGTAGTGAGGGGTTCAGACTTTCCAAGTCAGAAAGAATATGAGGCATGGCAGAAAAAAAACCTGAAAATTCTTGAAGCTGGACTTATCGTTCACCCAAAATTGCCCGTTGATATGTCTCAAACTACCCCAAACAGCTTGTGCAAACCCTGCGATCGGTCGAACAGAAATCTATAGACACGGTAAAGAATAGCGAATTAATGCAAAATTTTCACAATCTCGTGATGTCTCTAGCTTGCAGATCGTTTGATGGTACTACATCTGGTACATGCCACTGGGCAGATGGGATCCCATTAAATCTCCATCTTTACCTAATACTTTTAGAGGCTTGTTTTGACGTAAATGATGAAGGATCTGTTATCGAGGAAGTCGATGAAGTTTTGGAACAAATAAAGAAAACCTGGGTAGTTCTTGGGATGAATGAGGCATTGCATAGTCTCTGTTTCTTTTGGGTTTGATCCATCGGTACATTGTTTCTGGTGAAAGTGAAGGTGACCTTCTTCTTGCTGCTAATAATATGATGGCTCAAGTTGCGAAAGATGCTAAAGTAGCACACGATGCCCAATACAAAAAAGTTTTAAATTCTGTGTTAACGCTCGTGTTGGAATGGTCAGAGAAATTGTTACGTAATTACCATGATTTCTTTTATCGGGGTAACATCGATGTGATGCAAAGTGTATTGTCGCTTGGGGTATCTGCTGCTACATTATTGGCAGAAGACAATAAGAAGTGGAAAGATAACGATATGTCTAGTTGCAAAGTTGAGTCTTTTATCAGGTCATCATTGCGCAGTGCATTTTCTCAGGTATGTTAAACTCTATCGATATTTTACTCTGGCATTCTATATCTGATTTCTAACAAGAACTTCTGAAAAAAAAATTAGGAAAAAAGTCGGCTAATCACAAGCAGAAAATCATCTAAAGGTCACGCTAGCTCTCTGCCTCTTCTTTCCGTTCTTGCCCAGAATATATGTGACATGGCATTCAATGAGAAGGAAATATACAGTCCTCTCCTTAAGAAATGGCACCCTCTTGCCACAGGCGTGGCTGTAGCTACGCTTCACGCTTGCTATGCAAAAGAATTGAATCACTTCGTTTCGAATATAAGCGAGTTGAATCCCGAAGCTATACAAGTGCTTCTAGCCGCCGAAAAACTCGAAAAAGATTTAGTGGGAATGGCCGTTGCTGACTCAGTGGACAGTGACGACGGTGGTAAGTCGATAATTCAGGAAATGGTTCCTTATGAGTCCGAGGCTGTGATAACCAACCTGGTGAAATCTTGGATACAGACGAGAGTTGACAGATTGAAAGAATGGGTCGACCGAAGTTTGCAACAAGAGGTAGTAATTTTAAGTTTTCTTCAATGTTTTATGACTCCTATCTCAAGAACACCCTTGGCCTTAATTGAAAGAAGCATATTGAACTTGATCTCTTCTTGCATGGGTATCTATTGTAGAAAAAAAGGCAAATATGCCTTATCTTATCGAGCAAGGTCCACATTTGTATAGATGGCAGAGCCAACATTACGAAGAGGCAAATCTAACGTGCATATCTGTTTTCTTCTGTTTGCAGAAATGGAACCCTCAAGTGAATAAAGGGCGTTTTACTCCTTCAGCCGTCGAAGTTCTTCGCATTATAGACGAAACTTTGGAAGCATTCTTTTTGTTGCCAATACCATTGCACCCAGTTTTGCTCCCTGAGTTGATCGGTGGCTTCGATAGATGCATTGAAAATTTTGTAATAAAGGCAAAATCTGGCTGTGGTAAATAACTATCTTCACTATTCTTTTATCCTAAAATTCTTCACGCAAATTCTGTCAATGATGCTGAGATAACTGACAGGCTCTAGGAGTACCTTTGTCCCGACACTGCCTGCACTAACAAGGTGCAATCCCAGCTCAAAATTAGGCGCATTTCGAAGAAAAGAGCCGTCGCTCGCGGGCCCCGGCCGAAAGTCCAAGGTCTTTATAAGAAATTCCGACGATTCACTTAACGTCCTCAGACTCTGTCTACGAATCAATACGTTGTATTACATTCGTAAGGAGTTAGAAGCCCTTGAGGGAAGAGTAAGGTCCAATTTGAAGAACGTAGGATTTGCAAACGATGAAAACGCCTCCTCGCACGTGAAATTCGAGATCTCTCTACGTTCTTGCGTGGAGGGGATAGCCCAAATCTCAGAGGCAGCGGCTTACAAAATCGTTTTTGCTGACCTAAGCGACGTTCTATGGGATTACCTTTACTCCGGCGAAGCTTCTTCGTCGAGAATCGAGCCTTTCCTCCAAGGGCTCGAACAGAACTTAGAAGCTTTGTCCTCTACGGTTCACGATAGGATTCGAACTCGGGTGATAACCGACGTAATGAAGGCTTCGTTCGAAGGGTTTCTGTTGGTTTTGCTGGCAGGTGGGCCCACTCGGGCTTTTGGCTCGAATGATTACGTTGTAATAGAGGAGGACTTCAAGTATCTAAAGGATCTCTTTTGGTCGAACGGAGATGGTTTGCCTAGCGATTTGATCGATAAGCATTCGTCCACCGTAGAAGGAGTTCTTCCCCTCTATCGGGCGAGCACGGAGGAACTCATTGAGCAGTTTAGAAGCGCTTTGAGAGACGGTAATGGCGTTTCGGCGAAGACTAGGATTCAGATTCCTCAGACGACGGGTAGGTGGGGCCCGTCTGATCCGAATACCGTGATGAGGGTTTTGTGTCATCGGAAGGATAAGGCAGCTTCTAAGTTTCTCAAGAAAATGTTTGATTTGCCGAAGAAAAGTTGAACCTTTTTTTTTTCTTTGAGTGAAATTGGTTGGTAATTGGTTGTGGTAGTTTCTTATTACATCGATCATTGTCGATTTCTGACATTATTTTCTACTCTGCGACTGAAATCATACGAAGCTGAAGATGTATAAATTTGAGGTAAATAGTAAAGTGAACCATTAGGGATCGCATCTGTGATCTATATCAGTGAAAGAAACACAACTTTCATACAGCTCAAACTTGGTTCGATGTGCAAGAATGGAGAGAACATACTACTTCACTGAGTACCTTTTCCCTGTCCCCTTTGTGACGCAGAATTGCCAAAGCCAATCACATGACATGCACGTGATTATGCTAAATTAAGTATAGTGAATTCTTGAACTAATTAATGCCAAGGGTTCTTCCTTGCCGTGCTTTTCGGTAGGGTCGTTGAGCCACCTTTCTGCAGAAGAATCGATCGAGCCATAAAATGAGAAAGAAAGCCTTTCATAGTGTACGCTGAACCAATCATAACCGGTCAGTGGATGGGTTTGCTTACAGATTTTGATTTCTTAGTCTTTCCACGAACGCGATTCCTCGGGGGTTTCAATTTATATATGCGAACCATCCAATGATGGGTGGTGAAGACCTAAAAAGTGGGTAAGTTAATGACATCATTTGTGCTTGCAAGCATTTAACTTTAGGTGATAATCAGAATTACCTCTTCAAAGTGGGAAAGTTTGAAGTACTTCTTCCCAATTTCTGTACGTCTCACCCGATCATAGCCTCTACCACCATCAGTCTCGACGAACCTTTTACCAAAAACGACGAAAAAATTATGAATAAATGTTTCGAGGGCTAAGATAAATCAAGACCAACCGAGGCGTGTAGTTGCAGGGAGGGGGGAACTAACGAGAGAAATCTCACCTGTAATAACAAAGTTTGTACATGAGGCAATTAAGCATGGTTGGAGTTGCTTCAGAATCAATTCGGTACTGGCCATCCCTCTGCGAAACACCATAAGTGAATTTATATCAACACTCTCCACATATTGACATTTTTAAACAAGATTGCTAAATTTCCTATGAAATACAGTATCACAATAAACTATTGAAATATGCACAGGTCGAATGGTTAGAAAATAGTTCAGTATATGACTTACCAAATAATCAGGTTCCTTAATGTGTGGGAATACACCTCCACCAATCCGAACCATCCATAAAAATTTGTTGATGTCATCGCCGGAATATCCAATAAGACCTTAAATAAAGAGGTGGGTATAAGTATATAGCGCTAGTTCAGAAACTATATAAGGAAGTTGTGAAAAAGCCGGGGAAACAGACCTCCGAAAACAACTAGGACGTATTTTACATCCAATGAGTTGAAAATTTCCCACGCTGCTTTTTCAGGAGAGGACATGGCAGTACCGACTGTTGCAATGTGAGTGTTGTTCCAGGTATTGTTGTCGACAATAACTGTACGATTAGCCATAGCAGTTGTCTGATAACCGTAATCCCACCAGGATGCGACCTGCAAACTCAACAGCAGGAATTTATTAGGAAGGCAAGAAAGAGGCACTAGGCCTAAAAATGACGATGAGGATTAGACCTACGAAAATATGGATAAAGGTATGAACTTTACAACATGAACCTGTTAAACGGATAAACAATTCAGTAAATTAGAGAGAGAAAAAAGGGACCAGCCTACTTTATCATCCACATCCGTGTTATGGCTCAACCAAGCATATGCCTCACGGAAGTCGTCAAAGACATGAAAGCCACCATCACGAGAGCGAGATGTTAGCACAATCGATGGAGCTGAATAAGCCTCTGCGGCTGCCCAGACACAATGAACCTTCAACAATGATTATTTACATAAGTTGAATCTTCCAGCAGGAGGTGCTAATAATATGTCATTTTGGCTCATAAGAACATCTTTAAGGCCTCATATTCGATTAAGACTTTCAGAAAGCAACTCAGAAATATTTGTGTTTATCAATAAAAAATAACTGATTTTTACAGCTGATAGTAGAACAATGAGCGAACAACATGCTGCAGTGTTTTCATCTAGAACAATCTCCAAACAACATCAAAAAATTCGAGCTCATTAAATTGCTTAGCATACTTGGGAAGCTACAAAGTTATATGTGAAATCATGCCAAAACCAATTGAAAACCACTTCATTCCTCAAAAAGAAATTTAGAAAGGCAACGAATGGCATTTGTCCACAAATATCCAAGTTAATCCTAAAAAACCACGTGATCACAAATATCCAAGTTTGTCAAAATATCGCAGTTCGACAACTAATATTACATACCACATAAAAAGCCCCCAGCAAGACAAACAGAAAAATGGCTATCACAGAAGCCTCGAATGGCAAGACGAGAAGCCTCTTCTCAATCTGGGACACAAGAGAAACCTTCTCCTCACTTTCCTTCTCCTTTTTCTTACTTCTCTTAGATGATTTTTCCTTCTGTGTCTCCTCACTTTTCTCTGCCTTCACTGAATCATTCCGTGCGGAATTGCTGGTATCCTGTGCCTTTGGATACCATACGCAATTTATTCACCCATACTTAACACATAGATATTGTAGAAAGAATTGTAGTTCTTACATTGACCAGTGATTCCTCTGTTGCACCTGGGAGCTGATATTTGATGGATCTCGTAAGAACATCAAATGCTTTGGATAAAGCAATTCCAGACATTATACAAGCAGCCGGAGCTAGTACAAGCATTAGACGGACCTATATGTTACGAAAGGTGAGATACATCTCATGGAAGCAGATCATAAAGACAATGATATGGTATTTTAAATGCACACACCATAACACCAGAGAAGTACACTGAAGTAACTATGTAGAGAGCAGCAAAAGAGCTTGCATCAGAAAGTGGAAAAAAGCATGCCTGCAGATCCCAGTTTAAGACTACTGTTAATGCAATGAAGTGAAGGATATAACATCCGCAAAGATGGTTAAGTTCAATTCTAGGTCGATCAAGATTGACACTTACAATAATTCCAGCAGGAACCAAAAAAGCTAACACGTTGATATCCATAAAATAAGATGGCCAAGTAGGGGGTTGATGTTCGCTAACACTGGCGATAATTGGTATGTACTTGCTTGCATAAGTTCTGTTTTCATGTGAACAAACATCAAGAATGAGAAAGGAAGAAACAAACTAGAAGCAGATAAGTAAGATAAAAAATACTATTATGATTTTACTAAGAAAAACAAAATCCGTTGTTCATAGCGTAATCTCCAAGAGACATGTCCATAAGAGGAAATGCAAAGACAGATAGAGAACTTTTCTCTTTCTTCTTGCAAACCATAACGCAAAATATCTTCAATTACATCATAATAAAATAAGAATCTTATGATGCAAACTTACGGATCAAGGAGACTTAGACTTCTGCCGCTCCATCCTTTTGTTGGGCTGGAAGCTACCAGTGCTACAAGTATAGCTAATACAGCACCACAGACTATTCTGAATATTCAACCAAATAAAATGAAAGTGAGAAAATCTCCAATGTCGTAAATTTTGCTAACTCAAATTTCTTCTGCTCAATTTGTGTTCACCTGAGTTGATCTTGGTTGAACCAATAGTTAAGATCACACAAAATATAAATCTTACAGAAGAGAAGAGAAACAAACTTACAGCCCCACCGAGACCACAAGTGTCATTGCTACTCTGAACATTTGGGGCGAGAGGAGTCCTTTGATATAATAAACGAGAGCCACGACATGTAAGATTATGAAGACCTGTTTTAAGGATGTGTAACGTTTACTTCGTTTAGAGACTATCACCAGAAAATAACAACTTTACCACCACATACAAAAATGTTTTGGTTCACTGTCACAATGTACATTATTCCTCCACTGGGACAAGATTCATTAAAATGTCTCATTTCCAATTCATCACATCCATCTGATGCATCTCAGCAAATTTGAAGTTATTTATAACGTACGTTTGCACCCAAAGATATGAAAATAGGAAGCATATCGTAGTGAATGAAACCATATAGCTTCAAAGTAGGTATGAACTGGCACATGAACACAAGTCTAAAATCTCTTGTTTAGTAATTTTTTCGTATTATTCTACAAAAGAGGAACAAGTTAGTAGCTTTATTTTTCTGAACCCTTTTCGTTAAAATAATATAGGCCTCTAACTATCCTAAATCGTGAAAACAAAAGTAGATAATGATTAAATAACTTTAATTTAACTTACTAGAAAAGATGCAAAATGCTCTGATGTCATTACAGCGTTAAAACCTACTACAGGAACAAGAGCTGCCAGTAGTGTTCCCAAGATGACCTGCACCCAGAATGACAAAATGTTTCCTAAAATTATTACTATAATCTAGTCAAAATTGGATAGAATACTCCCAGAGAGTTTCCCTACTTGTACAATAAAATAGATAACTGATAAGGTAGAGTATCAGATTTAGGAAAAAGGGAATAATCTTCTGTTCGTCAAACTACAACGGTCCAGATGTCAATCACAAGATGACTAGCATCATCCTAACAAATACTACCTGCAGAACCCAATCATTCATCCAGACAACTCTCCATAGGCACCAGGAAAAGACAGCCATATGCCTAACAAAGTCAGAAACTGCCTTTTTATGAGGCTGGGTCCATACGAAGGACAACCCCGAAAAAACTGGCCTAATATTACAGTTGGATCTTGACTTCAGAAATAAGGTAACGACAGCCATTTGGCAGATAGAGGGACGTTGCCTTCTCATAAAACTACCCCAGATTATATAATTTGTCAATAAACAGTTAACATCTGCTTCTGAAATGAAATACTCACAAATGGAGCATATGCTATGTAGAGGCGTGAAGAATAGCGGCCAGTAACTATGCATAGCAACACATGCATTGGGATGAGATTTATAATAAAGGTGTATCCTCCCCAAGAGCAAACCTGGAATAAAAGAATGATTTTCCACCGTTTACATTAACTATGAAACGTAACAGGTAAAAATGGGCAAAGAAACAATTTGCAGATAAACCTACCATGTAAAAGTAAGCTATTGCGTTGAGAGTTGCATAGAAAAGAGATCCTGTGTTCAACGTCTGTGGAAGAAGTAAAGGTAAGAACCACGAGAATAGCCCAAGAGTAAGACTAAGGACTGGACATAAAAGAAAACTTATTAAGAGTTGTGGAAATATCTCTATTAATAGCTAATGATAAAGATATTACATGGTGAAGCGTCAAGGTATCACCTTCACATAAAGATAGAAAGTGAAGATCAGAGCAAATATGGCAACGGCCTCATTGTCGTAACTTCCAGCAACAGAGCGGGATATATATGAAGGAACCTGTAAGTAAATGGACCATTATATCAAGTAGTCTGATGAACAGTCAACCAACTGGTTATGTATATGATAGTATACGATACGAATATTGCAGATATCCAGCACCAAAGGATCATAGCAGAGCAAATTTGATAGACATTTTTGCAACTATTGTTTAGGTGTCATGAGATGATGGCAAGACGAAACCAAATAGCAGTTTAATGGGGTTCAAACATTAGAGAAAACTGAAATTTGCTACAATGACCGGCGTTACGGGAAGATGGGCATGAGCCCCATTGAGTAAAGGCAAAGGTAACTGTAGTTTGCTCATAGACTAAAGGGTCAACAATTGCAGAAACAATAACTAGCTAAAGTACAGTACCATGGCTATAAGAGCTGCAGCAGTCAATCCAGCACCAGTTCCTTTGACTTCCTACAAAAAGCAGACCAAATTTATAAAACTCCTGGAAATTACAAGGTAATCTGTCTAGTCATGGGCCAATATATTCATGACGAAAGAACCTAACCTTAGTCAGAAGATATGTAGCCCAAGAAGCAAAAGCTGAAAAAACTGGAGCAGTAAAAACACACACAGTTTCAACAGAGAGTGGAATATTCAAGGAGTTCAGCACCCTGCAAATACATGACAAATTCCTTATCAGCCACAGAGCAAAAGCTGTATATCATTCAACACGGGCCAAATTAGAAGTGATTCAAGTGAAATCATTCGCATGAAGAGCAACAGAAATATACTTTACTTAGTATTTATAAATAAATGACAGGAATATATGTTTTGACCTCCATAAGGTGCCAGCGGTCAACGTCAGTCCAGGATAAACAGTTCCACCAATCACACGTCCAAGGGGATACCTTTTAAAAAATTGTGAGTATGTTAGCTGAAGTTACATTTTTATTTCTCACAGGAAACTGTATTCATTTCCAAAACAAAATCAGCTAGTGTCAATATAACAGGTTACCATGTTCGGTCATCAAACCAATTCCAGAAGTCATAAACTCCATTTTTTGTAAGATACTGCCATCAAAAGATGTGTTTGCAATGAATGTATCAAATGAATCTGCAATCTTTAAAAAAAATAATACAAGAGAACTTGAACTATATCAGAAGGAAGCTTAGCCAGATAATTGTCGAACAGTCAGCTACAGCTTCATTATTGATTTCTCCAATATTTTATCACTTCAATAATTCCAAGTTCATCTTCAAACAGATAAAACGATATCTCCACTTGTAATTTAATCTCAACAAATCAACCTTGATACAAAAGAATCGCAATATGATGGTTCAACAGAAAGATAACGTTAAAAAAAAAAAGAACTCCTCTCTCCCATCTTAAATTTGTTGTAATAATCGCAGAAAGTGAGAAATATAAATCCTTCCAAGGAACGACGTGACGTATACGTATCGGCCGTCATGCACACACAAAAAGATTAGAAGGCAGATGCACACACACAGCTGACACTTTCCACATACGTGGGCGAGTATATGCTCACGACTGATCAACAAATCATACATATATGTAATGCAGAAAGCTTAGATGCAGAAGTCCAACATCAGATATCAAGTAAAAGAAAAAAAAAGGCAGACCTGCGTCACCCTATAATTGAAATAGGGATCGAATTCGTGAATTACGCTCTCGTACTTAATGACCTGTCAATCACAACAGCCAATAAACAAAGAGACGAACACAAAAATCCAGGAAGAATAGCAATAACCTTATAATTCTCCAATTTTGAGCTAGAAAGAGATCCGATACAGTAATCAAAGCAGAAAAAAACGAAGACAGGAGAAAGAATTCACCGAAAATAAACGGATCGAGAAGGCTAGAACGCCGATGAGCAGGAGAACGAAGAACGACAGTACATTTCCGAATGCGTGCCGGATAGTTGTGTTCTCTGTAGCAGCCATCGAACGACCTTCGTCGAAATGCTGGACGTTAGTTTCGAAGCGCGACTGTGAGTGTGTGTCTGCGCGAGTCGTCATGTCAAGCAAGACTCCTACTGAGAGGGATTCTGTTTTGATAGTTTACGACACGATTTTGGAGGCCGGACGGAGAACGGACATATCTTCAGAAATGATGAACATAGCCCTTTATACCGCTTCCCCTTTTCTTCCTTAATTCTTCTCGCACGTGATTGGGTAGCTCACAACCTAGTGCCAACGTGGCGTGCTATGATTGGTGCATGCTTGTTGGATTGAGGGTTTTATTATTGAAAACTACAATAATTCTTCGACTTGAATCGACGGCATTTCCAATCATTTCTTGGACGCTCCATTCAACCAATGTTTTTGCAAACCGATTATATTTTCACTATTTGTCTTGTTTTTTCACTAGATGAGATCATAATTAGACATGACATGCCAAAATCATCGAAAAACATGGTTACTTAGGGATCACAGTGTAGATGTTAGCATTCTTAATCTTGACGGGAGTTTTCCCCCCCTCTAAATGGTCGAAAGATTCACAGAGGGACCATCTTGATGTCCTCTAGCCCGTATAAATATATCAATGCAACTATCGTTTCGAAAAAAAAAAAAAAGAGGAAGGAATCGAACTATAGCATCACCTCTCAGGCAAGCTATAAGCCGGAATCTTAGCCAAATTCCTTACCCTCATGACTTCCCTCATCCTCTCGACCTCCCCCCACATACCATTATTCGCGTAAATATTCGACAAAGCCACGAAAACCCCATCATTGTCTGGATCCATCTCCTTCAGCCGCTCGGCGACACTTTCGCCCATTCTCACATTCCCATACTTCTCGCACGCGCCCATTAGACACCCCCATACGACCACGTTGGGCTCCATAGGCATCCCATCGACCATCGATTGAGCTTCGTCGAACCGCCCGGCTCGACCGAGCAGGTCAGCCAAGCAACCGTAGTGGGCCAGCGTGGGCTCGATCCCGTAAACTTCTCTCATCGTGTCGAAGAAATGCTTCCCTTCGTTCACCAGCCCGCCATGGACGCACGCGCCCAGTACGCCGACGAAGGTGATGTGGTTGGGCTCGACTTTCGACTCGATCATCAGATGGAAGCAGCGTAAGGCGTCGGAGACTTGGCCGTGCGAAGCGTAGCCCACGATCATGGAGGTGTATGACGACACGTTTCTGTGTTTCATTTCGTCGAACACCTTTTGGGCCAAGTCCATTCGGCCACACTTGCCGTACATGTCGATGAGCGAATTCATCATCAATACGTCGGGTTTTTGCGATGTTGTTCTTGCGGGGTAGACGCACTTATGCAGCTGAAGGGCGAGGGTTAAATCGCCTAAGCTACCACACGCTGAGGTCACGCCGAGCATTGTCATGTCGTCGGGGTAAAGCCCTCTACGCATCATCTCTAGGAACATGTTTATGGCTTCTTTGGCCCTCCCTGACTGGGACAAACCGCCTATCATCGCATTCCAAGATCCCAACTTTCTCTCGGGACTATTCACAAACACCTTGTAGGCGTCTTCGAACTGGCCGGCTTTGGAGTGGTAACTGATAAGAGCACTCTCGCAGTACGCATCGTTTTCCAAGCCGCACTTGACCAGCGTCGCGTTTACCTGCTTGGACAGGGCGCCGTCGAGGTTCTGGGTCGTGGCCTTCAGAACGATGGGGAATGTGAATTTATCAGGTGCGACGCCGGCGCGAAGCATGCGCGTGTACACAAGCAGGGCTTCTCTCGGCGAGCCCAGCCTTACGAAGGTCCGAATGACGTTGTTGTAGTGGAATGAATGAGGGTAGGATTCAAGAAAACGGGTTTGAATCATGCGGCACAAGATCTGCCGAAGTTGGCTTAAGGTGGAGGATTTCGATACTCGAAGCGGACTTGCTTCGTCGTCGTCGTCTTCTGGCCTCCAATCTTGAGGTAGGTCGAACTGTAGAGGATCCATGGCTGCTCTGTGATTGAAACGTTGCGATAGTACTTTCTTCCGAGCTGTGACGCAGAGATGGAGGGGGAAACGATGAAGGGACTTCATACGTCTTCATCAGTGGACACACTGTTTGGTCTTGAATGCAGTTACAGCTTCGGATTACTGCAACAAATCGTCGCCACTGGCAGCGAAACTTCCGTAAGAAAACCGAACCACGCTTTAGTATAAAAAAGGAAAAAAAAGAGTAGCAAGTTTAAACGGAGTCGATAATCGGGTATGGATCAAACCCGTATTCGTTCGTAAGTGAACTAAAACCCCTGAAGTAGCTTCTAGGGCATTGCGTAACATTTTGCATCCCGCGGAAAAGCTCGCTAGGGTCATCTCTGCATAGCACAAAAACCCATTTTCGATCTCAATAGTTCGATCGGCGGAAAGATGGTAGGGTTTTCGATGCAGCCGTATGGGATACAGGCAATGCTTAAAGAAGGTCACCGACATTTGTCGGGGCTCGACGAGGCTGTGCTGAAGAACATAGATGCCTGCAAACAGCTCTCTACGATTACGCGCACATCCCTCGGACCTAACGGTAGAGTCGATGTTTTCTGGTTTTGTTTTTGGAGGATTCAGCTTTACTGTTACTGGTTGTTTGGTTTTGCTTGATTTAGAACGTGTACTGTTCTCATTTGATGAAGTTTCTCAATGTTTGCCCTGGAAACCCTCGAAGCTTCTGTTTTCAAGTTATTATTAAACAATATGAGATTTCTACAGTTGAGACGTTTCCAAAATGGTTGTCAGATATTGCTCACGGTAAACGTTTAGGCATATTGTCAAGATTCGGTGATCCTTTAGACTGCATAGGAGTCGCAAACGAGGAAGTAGAACTATGCAAACAAATATTTTTGTGAATCCACCGTAAGTGTGCTAAATATGTCACTAGGATATCTGAACTAATGAGCTTTTCGTTTTTTTTTAAATGTGGGTGGAGATAATATCGGGCAAGTATCTCTTATAGTTCAGCTTTTTTATTGTGATAGAAACCTTGGTTGCTTGAATCGAGAGTTCGGTATGATAATCTTTGATGAAACTATTGTGATACACTATATGTTAGCAGTGATGGTATTATCTAAAACTACTGCGCTTAATAACTATTACTTTCTTTCTCTTTTATCTGACATATTTACGGATCCATAGCCTTATTTCTCATGCAACATCTTCTTGCTTTTTTTTTTTAACTTGTAGGTATGAATAAGATGGTTATTAATCATCTGGACAAGTTATTTGTAACAAATGATGCTGCAACAATTGTGAATGAATTGGAGGTTCAGCATCCTGCTGCCAAACTGTTGGTCTTGGCTGGGAAAGCTCAGCAAGAGGAAATTGGTGATGGAGCGAATTTGACCGTTTCCTTTGCTGGGGAACTCCTTCAGAATGCAGAAGAACTTATTAGGATGGGTCTTCATCCTAGCGAGATTATTATTGGATACACGAAGGCAATAAATAAGACTATTGAGATCCTTGAGGAATTAGTAGAACCAGGTTCTGAAAATATGAATGTCAGAGACAAAGATGAAGTCATTTCACGATTGAGATCTGCAGTGGCCAGCAAACAATTTGGGCTAGAGGATAAATTGTGTCCTCTAATTGCTGAAGTCAGTTTGACCCGATTTACGATTTCATTGTTATGTTAAAACTGATTCTTTTCTGGTGCTAATGAACTTTTTTTTCCAAATAAAGGCATGCATTCAAGTTTGTCCCAAGAACCCTGCGAACTTCAATGTTGATAATGTCCGTGTTGCTAAGCTAGTCGGTGGTGGTCTGCATGATTCAACTGTAGTTCGTGGTATGGTGTTAAAGAATGATGCTGTCGGAACTATAAAGAGAATGGAGAAGGCCAAGGTGAGATTCTAACCCTGTAAACGTTGCTTTATTATTTGTCTTGTCTTCTAATGTCCGTGTTGCGAAGCTAGTCGGTGGTGGTTGCATGAAAAAGTGGCTAATATCTTTATCCGCTGAAAGTTATTTTTATCTCCTTTTCAAACACATGTAATCGTTTAGCTTGTGAGGAGTCTGTTCTATCGATGATTGAATAGTTGTAATTCTGAAACAGCTTAAAAAGATGGAGGGTATATATTCAGGTTGTTCTTGTGTTAATTTACTGATACGCTATAATAGCGAGCTGGATAGGTTTCTTGGAATATTCGATATTGTTGTGAACTGTTTTGATATCCATATCAGGTCGCTGTTTTTGTTGGGGGCGTCGATACCACTGCCACAGAAACAAAAGGAACTGTACTTATTCATAGTGCGGAAGAGGTACCTCTTGTACTTTTTGTTCTGTTGTATATCAGCATTTTCCCTGTAGCAGATTTAATTGACCTCTATCTTGTGGTGCTCCCCAATGCAGCTTGAGAACTATTCAAAGACTGAGGAAAACAAGGTTCATGAGCTTATCAAAGCAGTTGCAGATTCTGGTGCAAAGGTGATTGTCAGTGGAGCCGCTGTGGGAGAAATGGCATTGCATTTTTGTGAGCGCTACAGGTAAATATTTTTTCCGTTGAATTTTGTCTCCTTGGTTCTGTCCACTACTTACTTCTTGTTGAGACTCCGAGGCGAACAATCTTGGTTTAAAAAAGCGCGCTCCGGCCTCGCTTTAAGCGAGGAGCGCGCTCCAGGCAAGCCATAACGCTTCCCCTCGCTTTAATCACGCTTTTTAGACATTTGATTTAAAACCGCTATCTTTGTGTTCTTATTTATAATTTGCTAATTAGTTTAGTTCGTCATCAATTAGTTTATCGCTATCTTTTATTTTATTTGCGGTTATTATTTGCGGTTTTAGCATTTTTCTCAATATCACATATATAAAAGTTACAATTTATTTATAAAAACAATATTTTTGCTATCCGAAAAGCGTCGCTTTTCGCTCCTCGCTTCACGCTTAAGCTTTGGAGGCATTTTCGCTTCGCCTCGCTTTTCGCTTTTTTAAACCAAGCGAACAATTGCATCCATTGATGCTTATCACTCAACTTGTTCATGTTGCCATCTAAATCTATATTTTCTTAATTAAAATGGATTTACCAGTATCTTTTTTCTTTTCATTCCCATCTATCATTGGAAGATATCCTTTTTTGCTGCACATTTATGATATGCATATGGTTAAACTCCACAAACATGCTTTGCAGGCTAATGGTCTTGAAAATTAGTTCAAAATTCGAACTAAGGCGGTTTTGCCGTACCACTGGGGCAGTTGCTCTGGTAAGAATGCTAGATTAATTGAATTAAGTAACTGAGGTATCTCTTTCCGTTAACAATTTATTTGTGTTAGAACAGTTAAAACTCAGCCAACCAAATCAAGACGACCTCGGATATGTTGATTCTGTTTCAGTGGAGGAAATAGGCGGCTCTAGGGTATGACAACGAGGGTGCCTTAATACTGTTGCTGCTATTATTCCTCATAGTTATTGCTCTTGTTAGCTTGCCTAATTCTTTACAGGTTACCGTCGTAAAAAACGAACAAGGTGGAAATTCTGTATCAACTGTTGTGCTGCGAGGAAGCACTGACAGCATACTTGATGACCTTGAAAGAGCAGTCGATGATGGTGTAAACACATACAAGGTATTTTTGATGTTTGATACATGATTGTCATGGTCTTTGTGCAACGTAATCACACTATCCGAATATTGATGACCATGGACTTGTAGAGATATGTTGTGCTTAATTGTCAATCAGTTCTGGTAACTTTAAAGGAAAGATAAGGATTTGATTTTCTCCCATTTCTTGTGTCAATCAGGCAATGTGCAGGGACAGTCGGACAGTGCCTGGAGCAGCGGCTACCGAAATTGAACTTGCTAAAAAGTTAAAGGAATTCTCTTTCAAAGAAACAGGGTATTGTGTTTTTCTACGATTTGGAAAAATAATCCCTTTCCAAATTGCCTGTTTTTACTATTATCACCTAGAACAATTGTTTTGCCACTTATATAAATTCCTTTTTGCAGTTCGTCACGTGTTTAAACAAAGAAGACTCTATAGTTGGATCTTTGTGAAATTTAAATCATTTTGTGTACTAAGAATATAACAGCTTATTCTATAGATACTAACTTTTTTCCCTGTTGCTGGGTTGATTAAACTGACATGTAGTCTCTTATCTTCCAGATTAGATCAGTATGCTATCGCGAAATTTGCAGAAAGTTTTGAGATGATTCCAAAAACTTTGGCTGAAAATGCTGGGCTGAATGCTATAGAAATTATCTCGTCCTTATATGCTGAACATGCATCTGGTAATACCAAAGTTGGGATTGATCTAGAGGAAGGTGTTTGCAAAGATATCTCTAAAATGAACATATGGGATCTTCATATCACCAAGTGAGTTGATATTTATAATGGATTGTTTTATTCAAGGTATTTTTTGTGTACTGAAAATATAACTTCTGATTCTTCGAGTGCTTTTGTTTGTGTTTATTCTATCCTTCCATGACTTTGCTAGACTAGTACTTCACTTCGCTACAGTTTCTCATCTTAAGTTTGCATTACTTTAAATTTCTTGCATTACTTGATGTTTCGGAGCTTTGAAGCTTTGCCGTTCTCAAATATCACCCCAAACCTTTTGGTAGATTCCATTCTGGCCCTGCCTAGTTTCACAAGTATCCGTACTGAGCCCAATGTTATTTCTTGCATGCTATGTTCCTTCATTGACCTTAGGATGTTTCTTGTCGAATATTTAATACGTTTGGGGGCTTATCTTGAACTATTGTTGCTTGCTAACCTATCATATAATTTGATTCAGATTCTTTGCTCTAAAATATGCTGCTGATGCTGCCTGTACTGTCCTGCGTGTCGACCAGGTATGAAAATTTCGTTTCTTACTTTTTAATTTTCCCAATAATTTTGATATACATTTTAGAGCTCAAGCAGTTATATACTAGTGACGTGGAATTAACTTTGAATAATCATGTCCTTTTGTGGGTGTGCTAAATTAACTTCGAAACTTTTCACAGTTTGTACTTAGCTTTTCGTATCATTCTAATTATGCGATGCATAACTTACTTCCTCAGATTATAATGGCGAAACCCGCTGGTGGCCCGAGGAGGGATGCAGCTGCTGCCGCCGCCGCCATGGACGAGGATTGATTTTTGCGTCGGGGTTTCATCTTTTTGCTTCTTCTCGGAAGAGAACCTCTTTTTACTTAATTTTCCATGTGGGATTTGTTTCTATTTAAATTAAATTTATCTTGCTTTTCGAAAGAAAAAATATCAAGTGTTACTTTTGTGAACTAGCACTAGCAGATTGAAAGTAAAGACGGTTGGTTATCACAGTGAGCCTTCTCTATCGGTGCCGTCTGTTATAATGGAGTTCTCTGAAAAAATAAACATAATGCCTGAGAAATATAACAAAAAGATAAATGGCAAATGACTAATATACCCTTGACGCCTTAGAAATATTAGTTGGTCAATGGGCAAGGGCAACGCCTATTAGACAGCAACTGCCAAACAAGGCTTGATATATTTCTTTCGCGAAGCCCTTAAAAAGACGACTCTAGTAAAATTAGGTCTGAAATCAACAAATTGCTTGAAAATTTCTAAATTGATTAGGGAATTTGATAATGGGGGCCAGTCGGAAGCTCCAGGGGGAGATAGATCGAGTTCTGAAGAGGGTTCAAGAGGGGGTTGATGTGTTTGACAGCATTTGGAACAAGGTTCTTATTCGATGGTTGTTTTGCTCTAGTTGATTGCTGTTGGACTTGATTTTCTTATGAAGAACTACGTTTTTCCCCCTTGTTTTTAGGTATATGATACTGACAACATTAACCAGAAGGAAAAATTTGAGGCGGATCTGAAGAAAGAGATAAAGAAGTTGCAGAGATACAGGGACCAGATTAAGACATGGATACAGTCCAGCGAGATCAAGGATAAGAAGGTGGATACTTAATTCTTACTTTGTTTGGGGTGTTTCACTCAGTTTGATGTATGCGGACCTGTTTTCATTTTTAATTGTGTTATGTGCCTGAACTATCGAATGGTTGTCTCTAAACCCCTCGTCCCAAACCCACTGGTTTTATAGGAACTTCATTTTATTTCTGTCATCATGGGGATGATTCAGTTTTGAAGTCATGTTTTCGTCCCTGATCGATCCTTGCCTAGACTGTTGTTATCTACAGCTTGCTTAGGTCCCTTTTTTTTAACTTGATTCTCAGTCCATACTATTTGACATAGGTTAGTGCCTCTTATGAGCAGGCTCTGATGGATGCTCGGAAAGTTATTGAGCGAGAGATGGAACGGTTTAAAATATGTGAGAAAGAGACCAAGACAAAGGCATTCTCAAAGGAAGGCCTGGGCCAACAACCCAAAACAGTAAGTGCTTTTTGGCCATTACCAATGTCCTTGTCAGCTCATTACCCCCTTTATGTGTTATGGTGTACTGAAGTACTTGTTCTTTGTTCTTTTTCAAATTTCTATGGCTCTATAGGGGACATTTGCGACTGCAAAACATATAAGTCAGTAGGACATGCGTCCTTATATCTAGCATATATGCTTAGAAGCACGTTCACTTGTCTTACTCTTCAGCATATTATATATAACATTGAGATTATCTAAGCAGCATGTATTTTGGCCAATGTTGTAGGATCCAAGGGAGAAAGCTAAATCAGAGACAAGAGATTGGTTAAATAATGTGGTACGTTCTTAGAACTTATGTCTGCATTATATTAACCTTGTTTCATAACCGAATATTCCTTTTGCCTTATTTTGGTATTTTTTTTTCACCTGTCTCTTCTGTCTCCCACTCATTTTGTTGTATATATGGTCACATGAACCAGACATGACATTTCATTTGCAATTGCTAATTCATTAAGAGTACCTATACATAACTTGATCAGCACGAGAACCATGAGTTATTTGAGGAGTTAGATAGTTATAAATATGAATACGCTGGTGTGAATGCCATAAGTTGCTTTTATGCATTGGAGCCGTGCCATTTTCCTATAATCAGATTCAAGTTGTTGAAGCACCTTGGAAAAACTAGAGTAGGTTCGACGTGATTTTCTGGCCAATGCTGATATTAGTTAGTTCTCATTTTTGTTGCAAAGGAATTTTATCTGTTTCTCCCTTTGTTTAGGTCAGCGAACTGGAAAATCAAATTGATAGCTTCGAAGCTGAAATGGAGGGTCTTCAAGGGAAGAAAGGGAAGACAAGGCCTCCGAGACTGGTGAGATAAAGAAGACGAGATCTTAATTCTCTGTTCTCGGCTGATATTTATTAATTACATTGTCTCTTTTCTTAGATGCATCTTGAGACATCCATTGCTCGGCATAAGGCTCATATTATGAAGTTAGAACTAATTTTGAGGCTTCTGGACAATGACGAACTGAGTCCAGAGCAAGTCAACGATGTGAAAGACTTCTTGGATGACTATGTGGAGAGAAATCAGGTTTTTGTCAGAGAACTGTACTGTTTTTATTACACTTTTGGTACTAAATATTCGTGAACAGTTGACAGTTTTTGTCATTCGTACCATCTCATCATTGAATTTGCTTAGTCTGTATTTGAATGAAAATAAAAATTCCGCTGTGATGATCAGATTATTATCAGATATTGAGGCATTGCCAAGGCTTTTGCTGACTAGGTTTAATTTGAGTTTCCCTATCCTATCCAATTGCTAGAAGACTTTGACGAATTCAGCGATGTTGAACATTCTATCTAGAACTCAAAATCAAAATATTCGTTTAATTTGTCTATATGTTTTATAACTTATTGGGGACCCATTGATATGCTGACGATGCTCAGTTTTGTTTTCTTATGCGTGCAACATGTAGGATGACTTTGACGAATTCAGTGACGTTGATGAGCTATACAGCTCTCTACCCCTAGACAAGGTGGAATCCCTTGAAGATCTTGTTACTGTTGGCCCTCCTGCTATCACAAAGGTGAACTGATAATGGGCTGCTTTTTGCGCTCCCTTTTTATTATTTTTTTTTTGTTCCTTATCTTTTTCACGAGAATTTTCTTTTTGTTTCTCTTATATCGACAAGGAAATAGTAGACCAGAAACATGATGTTTTTTATATGCAGAACGTTAGTTCCTCTATTACAGCTGTGAAGCCTGCTTTGTCCACAGCACCAACTCAACATGCAGTAGACTTGTTTTCTAATATTTCTTTTCCTAAGATCCCATTACTTTGTTCATACATATTAACTATGCTCTTGTGACTTCAGGCGACAACAGTGATGTCCATACATCAGCCTGCTTCTGCTGCCTCTGACCAAGGAGATGGCACATCTCCCCACGAAGATATTACTCCAAGAACCCCACCGACGAAAATTGGGGCCCTCAGTATGTCTGCAACACAAACACCAGCAGCTGCCCAAGTTACCCCTGGTATTGCTACATGATCAATAACTTTGCTATATATCCATTCCCTATCTATTCCGGCCTTAAAACATAACTAGTTACAATTAGGTGTTGCTGCTAATGCTTCACTGTCTGTAATTATTTCAAGTGCTACAAAGGATGAGGATACAACAAAATCTCCTACATCCAAACCTTCACCTGCTGTCAGTGAAAGTGGAATTCAGCCTGTCGGTAGAGGTGTTGTGTCTGGTCAGTCAACTCCCAACATCCTACCAACTTCTGGAAAATCAATCCCGAGTAATGGAACTTTTGGGGCTATTTCTTCGCCTTCTGATGTTGGAAAAAGAAACCTTTTCGGATCTGATGATCGAGCAGGGAGTCCTGGAATTGTGCAATCGCCTTTAAGTAATAGAGTATTGTTATCACAAGCTAAGGTTAATGATGGACTGGGATCAGCTGACACTGACGCTGCAGCTTTGGGCAGCAGGGTGTTTACTTCTCCTGTGGTACCGGGCATGCAGTGGAGACCGGGTGCTTCTTTCCAAAATCAGAGTGAGACGGTATGCATTTATACGTAATTAACAATATTAAATTGATGTTTGTGATTCACCTGAATATGAGACGTGGGAGCAATTTTCTTTGGAAAGGTCAAGGTGGTGTAACTCATTCGCTGATGAAATTGGTAGGAGTATGACATGTTTGCATTTCCAGTTAGTCCTTTCAAAGTGCAGTTAATTTTAAAATATATATACTTTCAAGATTGGAGCCAATTCACAACGGGTGTCTCGACTTTGTGGTGTTCCTATTTTATTCTACGGTTAGTGTGGGTTGTACTCCTCAAAATTGTGCACAATTGTGCATTTTACTTTGCCCTTACAGTGGAATCAAACGATCACCTTTGGATGTTTACGTACGTAGACATATTTACTCTTATTTGATAGTAAAGGTTTTTTCTAACATGAAAACTGTTCAATTGTTCTTAAGGGCCAAATTCGTGGAAGGTTTACTCTTATTTGATAGTGAAGGTTTTTTCTAACATGAAACTGTTGTTCTTAAGGGCCAAATTCGTGGAAGGGCCGAGATTGCTCCAGATCAAAGGGAGAAATTTCTTCAAAGACTTCAGCAAGTGCAGCAGCAAGGTCAGAGTACTATTCTTAGTATGCCTCCTCTTGCTGGTGGAAAGCCCTACACACCTCAGCAACCTGGCCTATTATTGCAGCAGGTGCCTTGCTTATATAATTACCATGGCCAAACTGAGTGATTACTTTGTTATGTGCTTGTCGTTTAGTCGTTGCCTTTAGTTTAACATCCAGCTATTCAATGTGTTGATAGCTCTTAATTTGTGCACAAAATCAATTATAAAGCAAACACATGAGAGTTGAAAAAATGGATCCTGTCAATTAAGCAAGTGACAATGAAGCTGTTCACTTCTTTGTTGCTTCTTATATCGATATGGTTTGATATATAATTGTCGCAGTTCAATGCCCAAGGCCCATCCATCTCACCTCAGCTTGGAAGTTTGGGCATTGGTGTCCCAACTTCAGGTGGGAATAGCGTTGCAACATCTGCTCCTTTACAGCAGCAGATACAGAGTCCTGTGTTCCAATCATCAACCCAGCCTGCAATGTTTTCGACAACATCTAAAGATGCTGGTATTATATCTCTTCTGTTGTAGCTTCTGCTGCCTTAATGTACAAGCTGAAGAGCTTAATGACTATTGTTTGAGGACCTCTTACAAATGCTATTTGGTATTGGACATATTTCCTGATTTGCAGAAACTAAAAATGAGGATTTGCAACAGCAGCATCCCCTGCCTGAAGATTCAGCAGTAGCTACCGAGTCTAACTCTGGGCTTGGCAAGAATCTACTTGAGGAGGATGATACAAAATCTTCTTATGCTATGGATGCCATGGTATGCATGAGGTCTTTTATTTTGCATTTGTTTGTTTCTGCCTCCCTACGGTAATGTAATAAAGTCGGCACTTTCTGGATGCCAAGCTTGTCTCTGCACATCCAAGTTATAAACTTCCTTTTCATGTCTATGATTGAATAAATATGTGATCAGAAATATCTCGAAGGTTTAGTGTAGACCCATTCCGTAGTTACATCAAACATAAGTCAGTATCTTCAATTTTCCTTTGCGACGGCCATAACATTCGGTATGTACTTGTGCACATGATAGGCTGGTGCTGCTGGAACGCCTTCAATGTCTGAACCTTCACAAGTGACCATAGAAACCGATCTATCTACACAACAACCACTGCAAGCTTCTCCATCATCTGGAAATGTTGGCGTCATCGGTCGAAAAAGTGCATCTGACCTTGGCACTATAGGGGATAGCATTAGTCCTTCGACTGCAATTGGAGCAATGCATGACCACTTACATTATGTGCAGATGCTTGATGCTGCTTTCCATAGACTTCCCCAACCTAGAGATTCTGAACGTTCAACTTACATGCCGGTAAGACAAAATCAACTTCGTAAGAAATCATATTTCGTATGTATTCGTTTCTACGTATTATGATTTTTTTCATTTGACTATTCTGAACAGAGACACCCTGCCTTGACCCCTCCAAGCTATCCTCAAGTACAGGCGCCTATAATCAACAATCCTGCATTTTGGGATAGGCTTGCCGTAGATACTGACACATTGTTCTTCACATTTTACTATCAACAGGTAATCACGTTAATGTATTTTTCGGTTGTTTTTTTGAATTAGTATGCACTGTTCCCTTATTTAAGGGGTATATAATATATGCATGTGCAGAATACGTACCAGCAATACCTGGCTGCTAGGTCTTTGAAAAAGCATGCATGGAGATTCCACAGAAAGTACAACACTTGGTTTCAGAGGCACGTGGAGCCACATGTTACGACGGAGGAGTACGAGCAGGGGACATATGTCTACTTCGATTACAATATTGCCAATGAAGAACATGGATGGTATGTTAACTTTCGATTCATTCGTTCCTTTGCGTGCATTCAATTATGATTTGGGCTTCGGTGATTCTTTCGTAGTGATTGAAGTCTCCGTTCGATAGATGTCTATGTTGATTGATTCTCTGAAGTTATAGGCCTTTTTTTGATTAGTTTCTCAATTTTTTTGAAGTTTTTCTTTTTTTTTTCCCTCTGCAGGAGGCAGAAAATCAAGAACGACTTCATCTTCGAGTACAGTTTTCTTGAAGATGAATTAGTACTTTGATTTGGATACCTCTCTCCTTTGTGATTGTAAATGGAGTTTGGGTATTCTTCTAACGATTTGGTTGTTTATGCGTAGATGTTATGAATATACCGTTTTGATGTTTAGTTGATCTAATTTGCTTTTGTGAGCCCGAGAAACTACCGCGCCATTTGCCATGGGCCATTAGCCCAACAACCATGGGCCATAAGCCCAACAAGTATGGGCCATAAAGCATAACGGCGCATGTGCCAAAACGCCCACCGGTCCAAAAAGGGCCACATAGCCCAACAAGCCTAACGTCTCATGGGCCACAAAGAACAACGGCACATGGTCCATAAAGCCCAACGCCGATGGACCGCAAACGCCCAACAACCAAAAGGGCCACAAAGCCCAACGATCAAAGGGCCGCAAAGCCCAACGACAATGGGCCACAAAGCCCAGCGCTCAAAGGGCCATAAAGTCCTAAGGTCAATGGGCCAAATAGTGCAAACGCCAATGGGCCAAAATTCATAAAGGCCTGGGTCCAACAAGTGCCATGGTCTATGGGCCTTAGCCCTTTTTTATTATTAAGTTTTCTTCAAATTATATTTGGTGTTTCAATCTCGTAAGACGAAAATATATTCAAGGCGCGTAAATTTATTCATAATTATATATTTTTGTATATCAATAATTATATCTAAAATGATTACATAAAAGATTCCCGTGAAGGCGCGGCCATCAAACCACGGGCTCGGGACGTGATGGCCTTCACCCTGACCGACACGACACGGCCCGTATTTTCCTGCCAGACGGCCAAATCGGGCCGAGCCGTAATCTAAAGAAGGAAAGAACGACAGTAGTCTCGTACCTTACCTACCATCCTCGGCTCTCTTGCTTGATCACATAAATTTACAGAGCTCGAAAACTTTACAAAACATAAACTACATATATAGGTTTTAGTCAAAGACATACTATGCTTACCATCCTTGATAAACAGCAATGTTCAACCGGCCGATTATATCTTGGAAACGATATTTATCTCGGCAACGGTTCAGTCGAAGGGACCAAAGTCATTTTGCCTTGCAACAGTGAGAAGTCCCGAGCAATGTTTGAATTACTGAGTCCACGTCTAACCAAACCTACAAGGAAATGCATTAATGTAGTCTGAAGATAGAAAATGCAACTGATAGAACTTTTGCAAGCGTAACAGATTTAATCTACAGAACCCATCAACAAAAAGACTCAGAAGACAAACAAGCTTAGGTAAAGCCAGAGAAACTGAGTGCAAGTTCACCTCACTCATGGTTTACACTAAATAGAAGGACATTCGGTTTCTGCACATTGGGAAGAAATCATAAATTAGGATCAGAAAGTAGCAAATTTCATAGCAAGTTCAATAACAAACCTCGTGACTTTGACCAGCTGCAACGCTTGTTTCCCTGTAGTCATCACTGTTCCTGTTATATTTTGCATAAAAGCAATTCACACAAAAATTAGTTTATTCCCATAAAAAAAGGCTACTTCCAATCACTAGCTGTATATATAATGGCAAACCTGGCGCTAAAGCTCCAGCATCTTCCGCAGTAATAAAGAAAGGTGAATTTGTGATGACTTCCCTAGGCATGAAAATTCGAATATCATCATTTAGGAGTGAAGTGCTCAATGAACGTGAACGTGAATGTGAATGAAAGGGACGGACAGCAATAGACTCATTACCCAATAAATTTGATGAATCTTTCGAATTCAGATGTATATACCGCAGTTGCTTCCTCCAGTAAGAGTAAATGGGGTTTCTCCCTGAAAATTAGCATGTCAAGACTGCGAGGCTTACATCTAAGCATATTTAAATTACAGTATGGTATCACTATCATTGAAACAATCCCAGCATTGCTTACAACTTGTGAGTTTCAAGGCGACTCAAAGAAGCGATATTTATAGTCGAATCTGATATGCCATTCCCGTAAGGGTATACAGAGGTGGTCCATATCTTTGTCACTGTTCCTCCATGGGTCTGGTGAGGACTCAATTAGGGAACAAATATAGAATACGGTACTATTTTCACAATTACACATTAGAATGAATATCTATACCCATGGTCGTCATTTACCTTGCGAATAAACTCCAGTAACACCTGTAAAATTTCCTTAATGTAAGATCAACTGTTAACCAGATAAAACTGGGAAAGTAAATCATATGAAAAGAGAAACTTGAACCTATTGTAGAAGGCTACGGACAATATTGGTCATAGGACAAATAAGAACCACATACAATGACGAAAGTAGCATTAACGTACCTCTGGGACGCCAACTGAGTATTTCACAAGAATCTTGTAGACACTTGTCGCAGAACCAAGCTCGGCCAACTGTCTCGTTCTGTATATTACATGAGCTATAGACAAGTCTCTTTATAAGTTTATTGTGACTAAATTGTCACAGAAACGAAATTAAGTTAGCATAGTTTTACCGTTCCATCTGTTGTTGCCATAACGTTGTATGTTTATCATGTATGCTTCCACCAGAGGTCACTAAGGCATCAACCACTGCCTGCTTGTTCCTCTCCGAGAGCTCTTTCTGTAGCCTGATTATGGTGCCCCTAAAGTCATTTGGCATATAGGTCATAACTGTAAAACATGATCGGTTTTATCAACCTATAATGCAATATTTGAGATACTTCAACTTTAGTACTAGTATATAGGATTAAAAACCTAGGATGAACTGCCTATCAGAGAGTCTCCAAGAACTCATATAGACATCTAACCGAAAATCTTCAAAACACGTGATGGTTTAATTTTTATTTTTCTCCTTTTCCTTATCTTTATTGGAATTAGTGGGAATATCCAGCCAGCACATAGGATGAAAATCGAAAATGCACGCACTCAAAGTGAATAGCAGAAACAGAAGGGATCGATCACGTTGGAAACCTGAATTCAGAATTTCTAGCCTGATAAGATTCCAAAATACTCAACGTCGATTTGAACTTCTCTTGGAGACGCCCCAAAGCTCCTGCGAGTTCAGTGTCTTCAACAGCAGTCTGTTGCTTAAGCTGCTCATAAAAAAATATTTGCACGGCCGATGCTATTATGAGTTCGCGCATATTGTCAATCAAACTCTCACAGATTCATGGTAGAAGTAGAATTAACAAATAAATCTGATAGGAGTCATTATAGTATAACTTACTGCTTGGGGCCAATGAGAAACATCTAACAAAAAAGAACCTCCTCAATCTGTTCCCTATTCCTCCACACGTTCTCATCGACTTTATGGGGTGGCTCACCGCTCAGTTTCTCTCACCAATAACTTTTCTCCTGATACAAAATCAACATGGCAGCACTAATAAGCCGAAACAATAAATTTCCTTGACCAAAGAGAAAATAAAGTTCGCCAAGGCAAACTACAATATTTCACAAGAGAATTAAGCTCATTTGACCAAACATATAAATGATACACAATAACAGCGCTAAAATCAAAACCTTCTGCCGGCGGAGATTCGCTAAGGAGATCGTCGGCCACCGCACGAATCTGATCTGAGAGACGCGGGACGTCATCCGAGAGGGAACTAAACCCTCCGTCGATATCATCTTCAACGCTGTCGTCCGACGGCAATCACCGATAGGTATATCAAATTGACAATCAACGCTTAAAAAAAGTAGCAAGGTTTACCAATCCTTTGTTTTGTTGGTTTTCTTATATCTCACGTTTCATCTTTCTCTCTTTCTTTTGTTTTATTTATGCTGAAATACAAATAACCACCTAGCGTTTACCTATCTCTCCCAGTTGCCCCCTTGAACTTCTAATCGTACAAAAAGAACCCCTTATTATCAAATTATAAAGCGTAGGTACATTTTCTGAGATATTATTACTACCTCCGTCCCGTTATTTTTATCACATGTATTGGTGGGCACGGATATTAAGGTGGTATTATTATATTAATATAGTATAATGAAAAGGTAATAAAGTGTGTATTTTGATACGTCTTTTAAGAATATTTAATATTATTTTATTGATTGTTTGTAATAGTTTTTTACTAAATAAGGAAATAATAAAATTAGTGGGACGCCCGAAATGGCAAAATAAATTAATGTGACGGAGTTAGTATTTATTTGTAGTAAATCACCAATCACCATTACCTACTATTCCAAGTGTTGGTCGAACGAGAAATAGCGCTCTCTAGACTAGACGATCGTTAGCCACCAGCTGGGAACGAAAGGAGGGACAGAAGGGAGCAAATTCCAAGTTAATCAATCGAACGCTTAACCATGTCTGCATAATTGCTAGCTGGAGATCAGTTTTTCCTGTCGAGAAATTTCGAATCATCGTTAGGGAGGAGAAGATAAAGAGAAAAAAATGGGTGTGGATGGTGAAAGCGCCGCCCAGCAAAACTATCGGATTCTGACGTCATGGATTGTGGGTGGGCTCGTGATTGGAGTTTCCTTTCTGGGTTATCGTTTTGCTCTGCCGATGAACAAGAAGAAGAAGAGGCCGATTAGGGTGTACATGGATGGGTGCTTCGATATGATGCATTACGGCCATTGCAATGCTCTGCGGCAAGCTCGAGCGTTAGGTGACCAATTGGTTGTCGGTGTTGTGAGTGATGCGGAGATTACGGCTAATAAAGGGCCGCCCGTTACCCCTCTTGATGAGAGGTTTGATTTGATTATCTTTTTGGTACAGTTGGTTCTTTGTTTGTTCAAATGGGGGTGCATGGTTACTTTTTTTATCGATTGATTGGCCTGTGTTTGTAGGAAAGAATTTCATGGCCGCAATTATCATCCTTTTGTTCTTGTTTTGCAGCTCGGATAGGCTTGTGTGCGTGTATGTTGACATTGATTGCGTTGAAGATTTAGGACGTTGGTGTTGATCTTTCTTTTTAGTTTTTTCCAGTACAGTTTCGTGCTTTAGTTTTGCTTGTAGAGTGTGTTGATTTGGGTTGAGTTCTTCTCTCTAAGCGGATAAAAGAGATCAAAGATTGCACCTAGTATAAATCTCTGACACATGTGTTATTGTTTCTTGTGGTATAGGATGATCATGGTCAGTGCAGTAAAATGGGTGGACGAAGTAATCCCTGATGCTCCCTATGCTATCACAGACGATTTTATGAGGAAGTTGTTCAACGAGTATAACATTGATTATATTATACATGGTGACGACCCCTGCATACTTCCAGATGGTACTGATGCATATGCCCTTGCTAAGAAGGTTGGGCGTTACAAACAGATAAAGCGTACTGAAGGAGTATCTAGCACCGACATCGTTGGTTAGAGAACGGTTTCTCTTGCTATTTAAATTTTTCTTTCGATTGTTGGTTGATTATATGATGTTACTTACAAAACTATGAGCAACTTTCTAGGAAATGTATAAGCAGTTTTTTGACTTTTTTCATGTATGACTAGGCAAAATCTTTAATGGTGGAGACTTAGTATCAGCCTTTTCTTTCTTGTTTCTGAGGCATGTGATTAAATTTCTTGGACAGGGCGCATGCTTCTCTGTGTAAGAGAGAGGCCTTCAGAAAGTCATAACCACTCATCTCTGCAAAGACAGTTTAGCCATGGACATAGCCACAAATCTGAGGATGGTGGCTCTGGAAGCGGAACACGGATATCTCATTTCCTGCCTACTTCTCGTAGGATTGTTCAGTTTGCTAATGGGAAGGCGCGTAATCTCGCCTATGGATATTTATTTTTTTCTTTTTCAGCACTTCCTTTTCTAAGTCATACCTATATTTGTTCTAGTCTTTGTTATCAGGGTTACACGGTTAATATTCTAGCTTGTGAATGAACTAGATAATTCCATTTCTGAAGTTCTTTCTTTCTTTTCAATAGGGGCCTGGACCAGATGCCCGAATAGTTTACATAGATGGAGCATTTGATCTTTTCCATGCTGGGCATGTAGAGGTACAAGCTGCTACACTCCATTTATATTGTGGTTTCTGCTATATATATTTATATATACATCGCAGTTGTTGTTGTTTAGTTTATTTTAGTGTTAACTGAATAATGATGCTTGCAACATAATACATTTCAATTACTCGTTTTTAATGGATAAAGTTACTGCTGCAGATACTCAGGCTTGCCAGGGGACTTGGAGATTTTCTTCTTGTTGGCATCCATCCTGATCAAATTGTGAGGTTGGGAGCATTCTTCTCGCCGTTTGCTTGTTTTTTGCTCCCCTTTCACCGCACTATGCCTATATTCTTGTTCCATCTCATAACAATTTATGCTTGCGCTTCATATAGTAAACAGAGTCAGGTTTCACCATAGTTTTCCAAAATAAGCTAAATGTCGATAGTGCCAATATGAAGTCAGATTGTAATGTTTTTGCTATTGTAGATGGCTCTACTGTTTGATGAAGAATTTCTCATATCTGTAACATATTCATGATCCCTGCCATCGCGAGCGTGGAAATATAGACGAGATAATTACATACTTGTTAGAGAAGAAACGTGACAAATTTCACAAAAATGCGGGATCCCTTATTACAAAGCATGGGTCCCCTAAGCAGGGGGCACGCCCCTGCTGTGCAACAAATGGCGGGACCTCTGCTAGCATGGGCGGGTCCCCTGCTATATAGCACGGGTCCCCTGCCCAGCATGGGCGGGGTCCCGTGCTGCAGTAGGCACAACACAGCACGGGACCCCGTCCATGCTGGGCAGGGGACCCGTGCTATATAGCAGGGGCCCCGCCCATGCTAGCAGAGGTCCCGCCCAATGCATTTGGGCAGCGGCCGGGACCTCTGCTAGCATGGGCGGGGCCCCTGCTATATAGCACGGGTCCCCTGCCCAGCATGGGCGGGGTCCCGTGCTGTGTTGTGCCTACTGCAGCACGGGACCCCGCCCATGCTAGCAGAGGTCCCGTCCAATGCATTTGGGCAGCCATATATATATATAAAATATGTGTGGGGATTTGAACCCACGACCTACTACTTGAACGTCTGACTACACAACCACTGGACTACACCACACCCGCCCACCCTAGTGCGGCCCCGATTTAACATAATGGTTTTTACAGACACTGTAAAAAGACGAAAATACCCTTAAATTGAAGGCTATTTTTCAAAAGGTAGAATCGACGGGCTATTTTTTTTAAAGTTGACCGAGTCAAAGGCTATTTTTTAAAAAGACCCTGATTGATTAGTTCGTTTCGTTGATTCTTTGGAAAACGATTTCAGTTCAGACAGCAAATAGCTTCTTATGGGCTGCAATAAATTAATCATGTTTTTAGCATATTTGGGCTTATTATTGTTTTTAGCATTTGGGCTGCAATGGATTAAATTATCGGCAGGGCAATTTTTTTTTAGGGAAAATGGAGGAAAAAGAGAGACAAAAAGATTAATTGTTGGAAGCATTCGAAGTTGAACGATCAACTAACTAAAGCCCCGTGAGTTTACTCTGTGTTTTCTCGAAACTTGAAAACTGTCTTATTTCTCGTAGGTAAAAAAAAAGGCGTTCTTGTCTTTAAATAAATGGTTTTGTCTTAAGATAATTTTATATATGTTCTTTGCTTCGATCGTGGGTCGTACGTATAGTTTGCTTGCACGATGGAAGATGAAGATGCGTTAAATGTTGTATTTTCACTATTTGTTTTCTTTCAAGGGAAGAAGTCAAAAGGTTTTTATCTTAAGGAGTGAGCATCAACAAAAAAAAAAGTCTTACCTTTCACTTGACGAACTAAAGAATTGCTGGAAGACATTTAATTCCATGGCCGAGTTTCAACATATTCGACAGTTGGGAAATCGATTTCTTCGTAGAAAAAAAAGATAGACTGCTTTTTCTTATTAAATAGTTTTAACTTTTGAGATATATTTATATGTCCTTCTGTAAGTTCATCTCCTACAGATAGGCCGCGCAGGGATTGTGATTGCATGGTGAGTTCAATGTGCTGTCTGATTACATTATTACAACCATTTTCCCAAGATTTATGTAGTAATAATCAATAGTTTTCGACATTTGAATACTTTTCTTCTTTCCAGGGTTTCTTAAGAGTGTTGTCGTCCATAGTATTCTTTATTGCTTTGTCTTCTCCAAGCTTTGGTTGCTCGAATGAGCATTGTAATCAGCTTTATGACAACGATGATGTCTATAATGTCTTGGAGTATGGAGCGGCAGGCGATGGCTACGCAGATGATTCACAGGTAAGAAAAACACACGCACTATGATTTTTTTTTTCTTCCCTATTTTATATATAAAAAACATTCGTTTCCCTATTGGGTTTTATTTATTCATTTTCCAGGCATTCTTGGAAGCTTGGAATGATGCATGTAGGAGTTCAAGTGAAAATCCAAGAGTTTATATTCAACAGAACGGAGTATTCTTGTTAGGTCCCATTACTTTTCATGGACCATGCAATGCTCCAAGAATACATTTTGTGGTAGGGGTAAATATAATTTTGAAAAATAATTATATAAAATGATCGATCTTTATAAGAACTTACAAGAATCTTTCTTTTTTTCTTGGGGGCATTAGATATCAGGGGCAATTATAGCCCCAGAATCACCTAGCTCGTGGGATGATAAAGATGCTAGCTCTTGGTTATCATTTAATAATGTCAATAATCTATTAATATATGGGTTTGGAGTAATTGATGGAAAAGGCCAAGCTTGGTGGGAACAATCTTGCAAATACAAACCTGACCTGGTAATAAAATCATATTTCTATATTCATCTTATACGTATGCAAAAATGTTATTCTTGGTCATGTAATAAGTCGAGCACGGAGGTTTAACAAAAAGTTTTGACCCCTCCTCTGAAGTTTCCAGAGTACATGCACAAAGTTGGCTCCAACAGTAAGTAATTTATATATATATATGTAATATTTGTAAGGTTATTTCGAATATTATTATGTTATAGATACATAAATTAAATAAAATGACAGGCACTGAGGTTTATATCATGCAATGAGGGCAGTGTGAGCAATCTGAACATCATAAACAGTGCTCAAACTCATATACTTGTAAAAGGATGCAATAGCTTCAACGTTCAAAACTTGGCCATAAATTCGCCTGGAAACACTCCCAACACAGATGGTGTTCACATTCATTCTTCTAGCGATGTGGTCATCTTCAATTCTTTCATAGGATGTGGTAATAATAGATTCTTTATATTAGCACTATATATATATATATATATATATATATATATATATATACATCTTTCAACTGCGTAATATAATAAATTAAAACATGATACATATCTTTCGATTGTGTATATTATATGCAGGTGATGATTGTATTTCTATAGGTGATTACAATTCTAATATTGGGATATCTAATATTCAGTGTGGACCTGGTCACGGAATCAGGTATATAATATCTTATTATTTTTAATTATTCGTTGTGCAATAAATATTTGTGTAAGTATAAGAAAAAATATAACAGCATTGGAAGCTTAGGAAGAAGAGGCAACTATGCAAGAGTAGAGAGCATTCGTGTAAGCGATGCATACTTCAATGGAACCACAAATGGAGCAAGAATCAAGACTTGGCAGGTCATAAACCTTTTATCATCACTACTCATCAATATATGAATTATATATAGATATATTATGTAATATTTCTTCTCTGATTATTGAAAAATAATTAGGCTGGGAGAGGGTTTGTCCGAGACGTGACGTTCGAAAATATACGTTTCGACAACGTCCAAAACCCGATAATCATAGACCAAAACTACTGCTACCCAAGAAATTCCTGCAAAGAAACTGTAAGTAATGAAAACCCTACGCATCTAATTAATCGAATTCGATCATAGAAGTAATTTTTTCGAGCATTTCGTGGCAGAAAACTGGCGTACAGATAAGCAATGTAATATACAGAGAAGCATCGGGGACGTCGAGCACCAATGTAGCAATCGCTCTACGCTGTAGTAGAAACGTACCATGCAATGGAATATCGATGGAGTCCATACGATTAACGTCTTCTTATAACAGTGAAGAAGGAGAAGAACAACAACAAGTCACTGCACAGTGCGAAAATGCTTACGGAGAAGAAGTAGATGTTTTTCCTGGGCCTTGTCTTTTGCAGTACTAGAAACATATGCCATGAAAAATATATATTACATATACCGTTTCATCACATGTAATAGGTTTCTCTGTCTCGATGGCATGGCATGTGTATACATATCAGTGTTTTCAAAAGCGTTTGGTCGCGCGCTTTGTAGCGCGCGTACGCGTGAATTCTCCTGAAAACGCGACAAGGCGTTAATTATTTAGCGTATTTTTGTTTTTTAGTTATTTTATTTATTTTATCATTTTTTTGTTGGTACAAGCGCCCGATTTGACAGACTTTAGTCCTTTTGGACACAACACGTGGCCTTTAGCAGTGTTAGTGGGCGAAAGTTCTTAACTAAAGTAATACCACTAGTTAAACTTTATATATATATATATATAGAATAATGTAATTGAGGTATCTTTATCTTATTTTTTCTTCTTTATTTAATGGTTTTTCAATTTTTTATCTTTAGTTGATAAAATTTTTATCTTATTAATCTTTTCTTTTATAAAAATTGAGAAGGCAAATGGACAGAAAAAAATTAGAATGAAGTGAGTTAAATATATTATTGGAGATATAAGCTATAATATAACAAATTTATGTTATATATTACGTTTTCCTGCATTGTAAATTACTTGTTCGAAATACTCACGCAATGCGCTACGCTATTTACGCTACGCGCTTCAGGAGCCAAAACGCATCGCGTTGCGCGTCACGCGTTTTAAAACATTGATACATATATATGATAGATATTATCATAGACTATATAATGTCTAACCTCTGTGGATTTATCCAGCCATTGAAGAGGAAATTGAGTTTTCTCTGATTTATTGAAGAAGATTGGTTGATAGCTCATTCATATCAACATCGAAGGGTTTAGGTTAGCAATAGATGAGCTATTTATTATGACTTTATTAACAAGAAAGAAAAACCAAGTAAAAATAGGGATCTGTCATCTGAAGAGTAACAAAAAGATCCTACGTGGCACGAGTGGTAATATGACGTGTTTAGCAATATCTATCTAATTGGGCTTTAGTGGGCCGTATTGGGCCTGAAGATTGATTGCTTTTAAAGTCAGGCCCACGTACGATCTTCGGGCAACAATGGAGATGAGATAGTAGCGTGATATTGCGAAGAATTGATCGATTCTACGACTTGATTCAACACGTATCCGTTCGTTGTTTAATGAATTGCTTAAAAGTCAAGCAAAAATGGAACCCACCACCTTCTTTAATCCTTTTTCTGTCATTTTGTTCCTTTTCTTGATCGATGCCACCTTGCTTCGCCTTGAGTAATAGTATACCGATTCCTCCTTTGTTAGTTAGATTCGTTAATCACGAAAGCTTGAGATTCCCACGACGAAATTACTGTAGGTTAAGCCGTTTGCTGCGTTTTTGTATCAGCTCATTTCATTCGATTACTGTAAGGCTGTGCTTTTCCGCGGCGGTGCTGCTAATTGGATAGCGTCTGCGAATGGCTAATCGCAGATCGGAGGGATTTATAATTGTCGGCTGACTTCACAATTTTGAGAATAGCGAGCTCAAACCTTCGACACAAGAGTGTGTTTACGGTTACCAGCGCAGCTATTGAGAAGAAATGAATCCATTTGGCGAGCTGGGTGTTGAAATTACTTCGTCGGAGCTCCGAGAAACGGCCTATGAAATCCTCGTCGGAGCTTGCCGGAGCTCGGGTTCCGGCCGACCCCTCACATACGTTTCGAGCTCGAAGAACGGTAATAGAGGTTCGGGAAAGAACTTGTTGTTGCAAAAGTCGGCATCTTTTGGTGTGAGCAAGGTGAAAAAGGCGCTGGGCCTGAAGCCTGCGAAGAGCAGTGAGGAGAAAGATGATTCAGGAACTAGCACTAGTACGAGCAATGGTGTTGGTGCTATTGGGGAGTTGATGAGGGTTCAGATGAGGGTTTCTGAGCTCACTGATTCGAGGGTCCGACGTGGCTTCTTGAGATTGGCGGCGGCGCAGGTCTATTATTTATTTATTTATTCATTGGGTGAGAAAGAATGCGAAAAGGGTTAATTGACAGCTAAGTAGAAAACAGAAATATAATTCTTGGACTGGGTTTAAGAATGGGAGTAATTCACTTGTATGATTGCATTCTGTTATGTGCTATCAGTTAGTTATACTTTTGTGTGATAATATAGTATTGGGTCTAATGGTTGATTCTGTGTAATGAGCAGCCTGCCCTGTTTGATCCTGGTAAGGACGTAAACTGTGTTGATACTCTTCATAATGTTGAATTGGAGAGCAAGATAGTGTAATGTCTGTGATTGGGCATATCGTTCATGAGTGTTTGACATGTATGACGCGAAGCCGTGTACATCTTTGTGAAAGTTTGCATTAGTTCCTATGATGATAAAGGTGTGAATATATTAATCGTTAAGTCTTATACGCCTTTTTCTAATTTTGGTGGTACAAGGCATGGTAGTTTATAAGACATGTAGATGCTCACTAATGCAGCAAACTGCAAAGTTTCATTTCATCGTGTTAATGATAATATGATATGGATTCTTGCCTTCATTTTTTCTCGTAGCAGCTTGGTAGAAGAATCGAATCAGTGGTCTTGCCTTTGGAGCTTTTGCAAGTAGTGAGGGGTTCAGACTTTCCAAGTCAGAAAGAATATGAGGCATGGCAGAAAAAAAACCTGAAAATTCTTGAAGCTGGACTTATCGTTCACCCAAAATTGCCCGTTGATATGTCTCAAACTACCCCCAAACAGCTTGTGCAAACCCTGCGATCGGTCGAACAGAAATCTATAGACACGGTAAAGAATAGCGAATTAATGCAAAATTTTCACAATCTCGTGATGTCTCTAGCTTGCAGATCGTTTGATGGTACTACATCTGGTACATGCCACTGGGCAGATGGGATCCCATTAAATCTCCATCTTTACCTAATACTTTTAGAGGCTTGTTTTGACGTAAATGATGAAGGATCTGTTATCGAGGAAGTCGATGAAGTTTTGGAACAAATAAAGAAAACCTGGGTAGTTCTTGGGATGAATGAGGCATTGCATAGTCTCTGTTTCTTTTGGGTTTTGATCCATCGGTACATTGTTTCTGGTGAAAGTGAAGGTGACCTTCTTCTTGCTGCTAATAATATGATGGCTCAAGTTGCGAAAGATGCTAAAGTAGCACACGATGCCCAATACAAAAAAGTTTTAAATTCTGTGTTAACGCTCGTGTTGGAATGGTCAGAGAAATTGTTACGTAATTACCATGATTTCTTTTATCGGGGTAACATCGATGTGATGCAAAGTGTATTGTCGCTTGGGGTATCTGCTGCTACATTATTGGCAGAAGACAATAAGAAGTGGAAAGATAACGATATGTCTAGTTGCAAAGTTGAGTCTTTTATCAGGTCATCATTGCGCAGTGCATTTTCTCAGGTATGTTAAACTCTATCGATATTTTACTCTGGCATTCTATATCTGATTTCTAACAAGAACTTCTGAAAAAAAAATTAGGAAAAAAGTCGGCTAATCACAAGCAGAAAATCATCTAAAGGTCACGCTAGCTCTCTGCCTCTTCTTTCCGTTCTTGCCCAGAATATATGTGACATGGCATTCAATGAGAAGGAAATATACAGTCCTCTCCTTAAGAAATGGCACCCTCTTGCCACAGGCGTGGCTGTAGCTACGCTTCACGCTTGCTATGCAAAAGAATTGAATCACTTCGTTTCGAATATAAGCGAGTTGAATCCCGAAGCTATACAAGTGCTTCTAGCCGCCGAAAAACTCGAAAAAGATTTAGTGGGAATGGCCGTTGCTGACTCAGTGGACAGTGACGACGGTGGTAAGTCGATAATTCAGGAAATGGTTCCTTATGAGTCCGAGGCTGTGATAACCAACCTGGTGAAATCTTGGATACAGACGAGAGTTGACAGATTGAAAGAATGGGTCGACCGAAGTTTGCAACAAGAGGTAGTAATTTTTAAGTTTTCTTCAATGTTTTATGACTCCTATCTCAAGAACACCCTTGGCCTTAATTGAAAGAAGCATATTGAACTTGATCTCTTCTTGCATGGGTATCTATTGTAGAAAAAAAGGCAAATATGCCTTATCTTATCGAGCAAGGTCCACATTTGTATAGATGGCAGAGCCAACATTACGAAGAGGCAAATCTAACGTGCATATCTGTTTTCTTCTGTTTGCAGAAATGGAACCCTCAAGTGAATAAAGGGCGTTTTACTCCTTCAGCCGTCGAAGTTCTTCGCATTATAGACGAAACTTTGGAAGCATTCTTTTTGTTGCCAATACCATTGCACCCAGTTTTGCTCCCTGAGTTGATCGGTGGCTTCGATAGATGCATTGAAAATTTTGTAATAAAGGCAAAATCTGGCTGTGGTAAATAACTATCTTCACTATTCTTTTATCCTAAAATTCTTCACGCAAATTCTGTCAATGATGCTGAGATAACTGACAGGCTCTAGGAGTACCTTTGTCCCGACACTGCCTGCACTAACAAGGTGCAATCCCAGCTCAAAATTAGGCGCATTTCGAAGAAAAGAGCCGTCGCTCGCGGGCCCCGGCCGAAAGTCCAAGGTCTTTATAAGAAATTCCGACGATTCACTTAACGTCCTCAGACTCTGTCTACGAATCAATACGTTGTATTACATTCGTAAGGAGTTAGAAGCCCTTGAGGGAAGAGTAAGGTCCAATTTGAAGAACGTAGGATTTGCAAACGATGAAAACGCCTCCTCGCACGTGAAATTCGAGATCTCTCTACGTTCTTGCGTGGAGGGGATAGCCCAAATCTCAGAGGCAGCGGCTTACAAAATCGTTTTTGCTGACCTAAGCGACGTTCTATGGGATTACCTTTACTCCGGCGAAGCTTCTTCGTCGAGAATCGAGCCTTTCCTCCAAGGGCTCGAACAGAACTTAGAAGCTTTGTCCTCTACGGTTCACGATAGGATTCGAACTCGGGTGATAACCGACGTAATGAAGGCTTCGTTCGAAGGGTTTCTGTTGGTTTTGCTGGCAGGTGGGCCCACTCGGGCTTTTGGCTCGAATGATTACGTTGTAATAGAGGAGGACTTCAAGTATCTAAAGGATCTCTTTTGGTCGAACGGAGATGGTTTGCCTAGCGATTTGATCGATAAGCATTCGTCCACCGTAGAAGGAGTTCTTCCCCTCTATCGGGCGAGCACGGAGGAACTCATTGAGCAGTTTAGAAGCGCTTTGAGAGACGGTAATGGCGTTTCGGCGAAGACTAGGATTCAGATTCCTCAGACGACGGGTAGGTGGGGCCCGTCTGATCCGAATACCGTGATGAGGGTTTTGTGTCATCGGAAGGATAAGGCAGCTTCTAAGTTTCTCAAGAAAATGTTTGATTTGCCGAAGAAAAGTTGAACCTTTTTTTTTTTCTTTGAGTGAAATTGGTTGGTAATTGGTTGTGGTAGTTTCTTATTACATCGATCATTGTCGATTTCTGACATTATTTTCTACTCTGCGACTGAAATCATACGAAGCTGAAGATGTATAAATTTGAGGTAAATAGTAAAGTGAACCATTAGGGATCGCATCTGTGATCTATATCAGTGAAAGAAACACAACTTTCATACAGCTCAAACTTGGTTCGATGTGCAAGAATGGAGAGAACATACTACTTCACTGAGTACCTTTTCCCTGTCCCCTTTGTGACGCAGAATTGCCAAAGCCAATCACATGACATGCACGTGATTATGCTAAATTAAGTATAGTGAATTCTTGAACTAATTAATGCCAAGGGTTCTTCCTTGCCGTGCTTTTCGGTAGGGTCGTTGAGCCACCTTTCTGCAGAAGAATCGATCGAGCCATAAAATGAGAAAGAAAGCCTTTCATAGTGTACGCTGAACCAATCATAACCGGTCAGTGGATGGGTTTGCTTACAGATTTTGATTTCTTAGTCTTTCCACGAACGCGATTCCTCGGGGGTTTCAATTTATATATGCGAACCATCCAATGATGGGTGGTGAAGACCTAAAAAGTGGGTAAGTTAATGACATCATTTGTGCTTGCAAGCATTTAACTTTAGGTGATAATCAGAATTACCTCTTCAAAGTGGGAAAGTTTGAAGTACTTCTTCCCAATTTCTGTACGTCTCACCCGATCATAGCCTCTACCACCATCAGTCTCGACGAACCTTTTACCAAAAACGACGAAAAAATTATGAATAAATGTTTCGAGGGCTAAGATAAATCAAGACCAACCGAGGCGTGTAGTTGCAGGGAGGGGGGAACTAACGAGAGAAATCTCACCTGTAATAACAAAGTTTGTACATGAGGCAATTAAGCATGGTTGGAGTTGCTTCAGAATCAATTCGGTACTGGCCATCCCTCTGCGAAACACCATAAGTGAATTTATATCAACACTCTCCACATATTGACATTTTTAAACAAGATTGCTAAATTTCCTATGAAATACAGTATCACAATAAACTATTGAAATATGCACAGGTCGAATGGTTAGAAAATAGTTCAGTATATGACTTACCAAATAATCAGGTTCCTTAATGTGTGGGAATACACCTCCACCAATCCGAACCATCCATAAAAATTTGTTGATGTCATCGCCGGAATATCCAATAAGACCTTAAATAAAGAGGTGGGTATAAGTATATAGCGCTAGTTCAGAAACTATATAAGGAAGTTGTGAAAAAGCCGGGGAAACAGACCTCCGAAAACAACTAGGACGTATTTTACATCCAATGAGTTGAAAATTTCCCACGCTGCTTTTTCAGGAGAGGACATGGCAGTACCGACTGTTGCAATGTGAGTGTTGTTCCAGGTATTGTTGTCGACAATAACTGTACGATTAGCCATAGCAGTTGTCTGATAACCGTAATCCCACCAGGATGCGACCTGCAAACTCAACAGCAGGAATTTATTAGGAAGGCAAGAAAGAGGCACTAGGCCTAAAAATGACGATGAGGATTAGACCTACGAAAATATGGATAAAGGTATGAACTTTACAACATGAACCTGTTAAACGGATAAACAATTCAGTAAATTAGAGAGAGAAAAAAGGGACCAGCCTACTTTATCATCCACATCCGTGTTATGGCTCAACCAAGCATATGCCTCACGGAAGTCGTCAAAGACATGAAAGCCACCATCACGAGAGCGAGATGTTAGCACAATCGATGGAGCTGAATAAGCCTCTGCGGCTGCCCAGACACAATGAACCTTCAACAATGATTATTTACATAAGTTGAATCTTCCAGCAGGAGGTGCTAATAATATGTCATTTTGGCTCATAAGAACATCTTTAAGGCCTCATATTCGATTAAGACTTTCAGAAAGCAACTCAGAAATATTTGTGTTTATCAATAAAAAATAACTGATTTTTACAGCTGATAGTAGAACAATGAGCGAACAACATGCTGCAGTGTTTTCATCTAGAACAATCTCCAAACAACATCAAAAAATTCGAGCTCATTAAATTGCTTAGCATACTTGGGAAGCTACAAAGTTATATGTGAAATCATGCCAAAACCAATTGAAAACCACTTCATTCCTCAAAAAGAAATTTAGAAAGGCAACGAATGGCATTTGTCCACAAATATCCAAGTTAATCCTAAAAAACCACGTGATCACAAATATCCAAGTTTGTCAAAATATCGCAGTTCGACAACTAATATTACATACCACATAAAAAGCCCCCAGCAAGACAAACAGAAAAATGGCTATCACAGAAGCCTCGAATGGCAAGACGAGAAGCCTCTTCTCAATCTGGGACACAAGAGAAACCTTCTCCTCACTTTCCTTCTCCTTTTTCTTACTTCTCTTAGATGATTTTTCCTTCTGTGTCTCCTCACTTTTCTCTGCCTTCACTGAATCATTCCGTGCGGAATTGCTGGTATCCTGTGCCTTTGGATACCATACGCAATTTATTCACCCATACTTAACACATAGATATTGTAGAAAGAATTGTAGTTCTTACATTGACCAGTGATTCCTCTGTTGCACCTGGGAGCTGATATTTGATGGATCTCGTAAGAACATCAAATGCTTTGGATAAAGCAATTCCAGACATTATACAAGCAGCCGGAGCTAGTACAAGCATTAGACGGACCTATATGTTACGAAAGGTGAGATACATCTCATGGAAGCAGATCATAAAGACAATGATATGGTATTTTAAATGCACACACCATAACACCAGAGAAGTACACTGAAGTAACTATGTAGAGAGCAGCAAAAGAGCTTGCATCAGAAAGTGGAAAAAAGCATGCCTGCAGATCCCAGTTTAAGACTACTGTTAATGCAATGAAGTGAAGGATATAACATCCGCAAAGATGGTTAAGTTCAATTCTAGGTCGATCAAGATTGACACTTACAATAATTCCAGCAGGAACCAAAAAAGCTAACACGTTGATATCCATAAAATAAGATGGCCAAGTAGGGGGTTGATGTTCGCTAACACTGGCGATAATTGGTATGTACTTGCTTGCATAAGTTCTGTTTTCATGTGAACAAACATCAAGAATGAGAAAGGAAGAAACAAACTAGAAGCAGATAAGTAAGATAAAAAATACTATTATGATTTTACTAAGAAAAACAAAATCCGTTGTTCATAGCGTAATCTCCAAGAGACATGTCCATAAGAGGAAATGCAAAGACAGATAGAGAACTTTTCTCTTTCTTCTTGCAAACCATAACGCAAAATATCTTCAATTACATCATAATAAAATAAGAATCTTATGATGCAAACTTACGGATCAAGGAGACTTAGACTTCTGCCGCTCCATCCTTTTGTTGGGCTGGAAGCTACCAGTGCTACAAGTATAGCTAATACAGCACCACAGACTATTCTGAATATTCAACCAAATAAAATGAAAGTGAGAAAATCTCCAATGTCGTAAATTTTGCTAACTAAAATTTCTTCTGCTCAATTTGTGTTCACCTGAGTTGATCTTGGTTGAACCAATAGTTAAGATCACACAAAATATAAATCTTACAGAAGAGAAGAGAAACAAACTTACAGCCCCACCGAGACCACAAGTGTCATTGCTACTCTGAACATTTGGGGCGAGAGGAGTCCTTTGATATAATAAACGAGAGCCACGACATGTAAGATTATGAAGACCTGTTTTAAGGATGTGTAACGTTTACTTCGTTTAGAGACTATCACCAGAAAATAACAACTTTACCACCACATACAAAAATGTTTTGGTTCACTGTCACAATGTACATTATTCCTCCACTGGGACAAGATTCATTAAAATGTCTCATTTCCAATTCATCACATCCATCTGATGCATCTCAGCAAATTTGAAGTTATTTATAACGTACGTTTGCACCCAAAGATATGAAAATAGGAAGCATATCGTAGTGAATGAAACCATATAGCTTCAAAGTAGGTATGAACTGGCACATGAACACAAGTCTAAAATCTCTTGTTTAGTAATTTTTTCGTATTATTCTACAAAAGAGGAACAAGTTAGTAGCTTTATTTTTCTGAACCCTTTTCGTTAAAATAATATAGGCCTCTAACTATCCTAAATCGTGAAAACAAAAGTAGATAATGATTAAATAACTTTAATTTAACTTACTAGAAAAGATGCAAAATGCTCTGATGTCATTACAGCGTTAAAACCTACTACAGGAACAAGAGCTGCCAGTAGTGTTCCCAAGATGACCTGCACCCAGAATGACAAAATGTTTCCTAAAATTATTACTATAATCTAGTCAAAATTGGATAGAATACTCCCAGAGAGTTTCCCTACTTGTACAATAAAATAGATAACTGATAAGGTAGAGTATCAGATTTAGGAAAAAGGGAATAATCTTCTGTTCGTCAAACTACAACGGTCCAGATGTCAATCACAAGATGACTAGCATCATCCTAACAAATACTACCTGCAGAACCCAATCATTCATCCAGACAACTCTCCATAGGCACCAGGAAAAGACAGCCATATGCCTAACAAAGTCAGAAACTGCCTTTTTATGAGGCTGGGTCCATACGAAGGACAACCCCGAAAAAACTGGCCTAATATTACAGTTGGATCTTGACTTCAGAAATAAGGTAACGACAGCCATTTGGCAGATAGAGGGACGTTGCCTTCTCATAAAACTACCCCAGATTATATAATTTGTCAATAAACAGTTAACATCTGCTTCTGAAATGAAATACTCACAAATGGAGCATATGCTATGTAGAGGCGTGAAGAATAGCGGCCAGTAACTATGCATAGCAACACATGCATTGGGATGAGATTTATAATAAAGGTGTATCCTCCCCAAGAGCAAACCTGGAATAAAAGAATGATTTTCCACCGTTTACATTAACTATGAAACGTAACAGGTAAAAATGGGCAAAGAAACAATTTGCAGATAAACCTACCATGTAAAAGTAAGCTATTGCGTTGAGAGTTGCATAGAAAAGAGATCCTGTGTTCAACGTCTGTGGAAGAAGTAAAGGTAAGAACCACGAGAATAGCCCAAGAGTAAGACTAAGGACTGGACATAAAAGAAAACTTATTAAGAGTTGTGGAAATATCTCTATTAATAGCTAATGATAAAGATATTACATGGTGAAGCGTCAAGGTATCACCTTCACATAAAGATAGAAAGTGAAGATCAGAGCAAATATGGCAACGGCCTCATTGTCGTAACTTCCAGCAACAGAGCGGGATATATATGAAGGAACCTGTAAGTAAATGGACCATTATATCAAGTAGTCTGATGAACAGTCAACCAACTGGTTTATGTATATGATAGTATACGATACGAATATTGCAGATATCCAGCACCAAAGGATCATAGCAGAGCAAATTTGATAGACATTTTTGCAACTATTGTTTAGGTGTCATGAGATGATGGCAAGACGAAACCAAATAGCAGTTTAATGGGGTTCAAACATTAGAGAAAACTGAAATTTGCTACAATGACCGGCGTTACGGGAAGATGGGCATGAGCCCCATTGAGTAAAGGCAAAGGTAACTGTAGTTTGCTCATAGACTAAAGGGTCAACAATTGCAGAAACAATAACTAGCTAAAGTACAGTACCATGGCTATAAGAGCTGCAGCAGTCAATCCAGCACCAGTTCCTTTGACTTCCTACAAAAAGCAGACCAAATTTATAAAACTCCTGGAAATTACAAGGTAATCTGTCTAGTCATGGGCCAATATATTCATGACGAAAGAACCTAACCTTAGTCAGAAGATATGTAGCCCAAGAAGCAAAAGCTGAAAAAACTGGAGCAGTAAAAACACACACAGTTTCAACAGAGAGTGGAATATTCAAGGAGTTCAGCACCCTGCAAATACATGACAAATTCCTTATCAGCCACAGAGCAAAAGCTGTATATCATTCAACACGGGCCAAATTAGAAGTGATTCAAGTGAAATCATTCGCATGAAGAGCAACAGAAATATACTTTACTTAGTATTTATAAATAAATGACAGGAATATATGTTTTGACCTCCATAAGGTGCCAGCGGTCAACGTCAGTCCAGGATAAACAGTTCCACCAATCACACGTCCAAGGGGATACCTTTTAAAAAATTGTGAGTATGTTAGCTGAAGTTACATTTTTATTTCTCACAGGAAACTGTATTCATTTCCAAAACAAAATCAGCTAGTGTCAATATAACAGGTTACCATGTTCGGTCATCAAACCAATTCCAGAAGTCATAAACTCCATTTTTTGTAAGATACTGCCATCAAAAGATGTGTTTGCAATGAATGTATCAAATGAATCTGCAATCTTTAAAAAAAATAATACAAGAGAACTTGAACTATATCAGAAGGAAGCTTAGCCAGATAATTGTCGAACAGTCAGCTACAGCTTCATTATTGATTTCTCCAATATTTTATCACTTCAATAATTCCAAGTTCATCTTCAAACAGATAAAACGATATCTCCACTTGTAATTTAATCTCAACAAATCAACCTTGATACAAAAGAATCGCAATATGATGGTTCAACAGAAAGATAACGTTAAAAAAAAAAAAGAACTCCTCTCTCCCATCTTAAATTTGTTGTAATAATCGCAGAAAGTGAGAAATATAAATCCTTCCAAGGAACGACGTGACGTATACGTATCGGCCGTCATGCACACACAAAAAGATTAGAAGGCAGATGCACACACACAGCTGACACTTTCCACATACGTGGGCGAGTATATGCTCACGACTGATCAACAAATCATACATATATGTAATGCAGAAAGCTTAGATGCAGAAGTCCAACATCAGATATCAAGTAAAAGAAAAAAAAGGCAGACCTGCGTCACCCTATAATTGAAATAGGGATCGAATTCGTGAATTACGCTCTCGTACTTAATGACCTGTCAATCACAACAGCCAATAAACAAAGAGACGAACACAAAAATCCAGGAAGAATAGCAATAACCTTATAATTCTCCAATTTTGAGCTAGAAAGAGATCCGATACAGTAATCAAAGCAGAAAAAAACGAAGACAGGAGAAAGAATTCACCGAAAATAAACGGATCGAGAAGGCTAGAACGCCGATGAGCAGGAGAACGAAGAACGACAGTACATTTCCGAATGCGTGCCGGATAGTTGTGTTCTCTGTAGCAGCCATCGAACGACCTTCGTCGAAATGCTGGACGTTAGTTTCGAAGCGCGACTGTGAGTGTGTGTCTGCGCGAGTCGTCATGTCAAGCAAGACTCCTACTGAGAGGGATTCTGTTTTGATAGTTTACGACACGATTTTGGAGGCCGGACGGAGAACGGACATATCTTCAGAAATGATGAACATAGCCCTTTATACCGCTTCCCCTTTTCTTCCTTAATTCTTCTCGCACGTGATTGGGTAGCTCACAACCTAGTGCCAACGTGGCGTGCTATGATTGGTGCATGCTTGTTGGATTGAGGGTTTTATTATTGAAAACTACAATAATTCTTCGACTTGAATCGACGGCATTTCCAATCATTTCTTGGACGCTCCATTCAACCAATGTTTTTGCAAACCGATTATATTTTTCACTATTTGTCTTGTTTTTTCACTAGATGAGATCATAATTAGACATGACATGCCAAAATCATCGAAAAACATGGTTACTTAGGGATCACAGTGTAGATGTTAGCATTCTTAATCTTGACGGGAGTTTTCCCCCCCTCTAAATGGTCGAAAGATTCACAGAGGGACCATCTTGATGTCCTCTAGCCCGTATAAATGTATCAATGCAACTATCGTTTCAAAAAAAAGAGAGGAAGGAATCGAACTATAGCATCACCTCTCAGGCAAGCTATATGCCGGAATCTTAGCCAAATTCCTTACCCTCATGACTTCCCTCATCCTCTCGACCTCCCCCCACATACCATTATTCGCGTAAATATTCGACAAAGCCACGAAAACCCCATCATTGTCTGGATCCATCTCCTTCAGCCGCTCGGCGACACTTTCGCCCATTCTCACATTCCCATACTTCTCGCACGCGCCCATTAGACACCCCCATACGACCACGTTGGGCTCCATAGGCATCCCATCGACCATCGATTGAGCTTCGTCGAACCGCCCGGCTCGACCGAGCAGGTCAGCCAAGCAACCGTAGTGGGCCAGCGTGGGCTCGATCCCGTAAACTTCTCTCATCGTGTCGAAGAAATGCTTCCCTTCGTTCACCAGCCCGCCATGGACGCACGCGCCCAGTACGCCGACGAAGGTGATGTGGTTGGGCTCGACTTTCGACTCGATCATCAGATGGAAGCAGCGTAAGGCGTCGGAGACTTGGCCGTGCGAAGCGTAGCCCACGATCATGGAGGTGTATGACGACACGTTTCTGTGTTTCATTTCGTCGAACACCTTTTGGGCCAAGTCCATTCGGCCACACTTGCCGTACATGTCGATGAGCGAATTCATCATCAATACGTCGGGTTTTTGCGATGTTGTTCTTGCGGGGTAGACGCACTTATGCAGCTGAAGGGCGAGGGTTAAATCGCCTAAGCTACCACACGCTGAGGTCACGCCGAGCATTGTCATGTCGTCGGGGTAAAGCCCTCTACGCATCATCTCTAGGAACATGTTTATGGCTTCTTTGGCCCTCCCTGACTGGGACAAACCGCCTATCATCGCATTCCAAGATCCCAACTTTCTCTCGGGACTATTCACAAACACCTTGTAGGCGTCTTCGAACTGGCCGGCTTTGGAGTGGTAACTGATAAGAGCACTCTCGCAGTACGCATCGTTTTCCAAGCCGCACTTGACCAGCGTCGCGTTTACCTGCTTGGACAGGGCGCCGTCGAGGTTCTGGGTCGTGGCCTTCAGAACGATGGGGAATGTGAATTTATCAGGTGCGACGCCGGCGCGAAGCATGCGCGTGTACACAAGCAGGGCTTCTCTCGGCGAGCCCAGCCTTACGAAGGTCCGAATGACGTTGTTGTAGTGGAATGAATGAGGGTAGGATTCAAGAAAACGGGTTTGAATCATGCGGCACAAGATCTGCCGAAGTTGGCTTAAGGTGGAGGATTTCGATACTCGAAGCGGACTTGCTTCGTCGTCGTCGTCTTCTGGCCTCCAATCTTGAGGTAGGTCGAACTGTAGAGGATCCATGGCTGCTCTGTGATTGAAACGTTGCGATAGTACTTTCTTCCGAGCTGTGACGCAGAGATGGAGGGGGAAACGATGAAGGGACTTCATACGTCTTCATCAGTGGACACACTGTTTGGTCTTGAATGCAGTTACAGCTTCGGATTACTGCAACAAATCGTCGCCACTGGCAGCGAAACTTCCGTAAGAAAACCGAACCACGCTTTAGTATAAAAAAGGAAAAAAAAGAGTAGCAAGTTTAAACGGAGTCGATAATCGGGTATGGATCAAACCCGTATTCGTTCGTAAGTGAACTAAAACCCCTGAAGTAGCTTCTAGGGCATTGCGTAACATTTTGCATCCCGCGGAAAAGCTCGCTAGGGTCATCTCTGCATAGCACAAAAACCCATTTTCGATCTCAATAGTTCGATCGGCGGAAAGATGGTAGGGTTTTCGATGCAGCCGTATGGGATACAGGCAATGCTTAAAGAAGGTCACCGACATTTGTCGGGGCTCGACGAGGCTGTGCTGAAGAACATAGATGCCTGCAAACAGCTCTCTACGATTACGCGCACATCCCTCGGACCTAACGGTAGAGTCGATGTTTTCTGGTTTTGTTTTGGAGGATTCAGCTTTACTGTTACTGGTTGTTTGGTTTTGCTTGATTTAGAACGTGTACTGTTCTCATTTGATGAAGTTTCTCAATGTTTGCCCTGGAAACCCTCGAAGCTTCTGTTTTCAAGTTATTATTAAACAATATGAGATTTCTACAGTTGAGACGTTTCCAAAATGGTTGTCAGATATTGCTCACGGTAAACGTTTAGGCATATTGTCAAGATTCGGTGATCCTTTAGACTGCATAGGAGTCGCAAACGAGGAAGTAGAACTATGCAAACAAATATTTTTGTGAATCCACCGTAAGTGTGCTAAATATGTCACTAGGATATCTGAACTAATGAGCTTTTCGTTTTTTTTAAATGTGGGTGGAGATAATATCGGGCAAGTATCTCTTATAGTTCAGCTTTTTTATTGTGATAGAAACCTTGGTTGCTTGAATCGAGAGTTCGGTATGATAATCTTTGATGAAACTATTGTGATACACTATATGTTAGCAGTGATGGTATTATCTAAAACTACTGCGCTTAATAACTATTACTTTCTTTCTCTTTTATCTGACATATTTACGGATCCATAGCCTTATTTCTCATGCAACATCTTCTTGCTTTTTTTTTTTTTAACTTGTAGGTATGAATAAGATGGTTATTAATCATCTGGACAAGTTATTTGTAACAAATGATGCTGCAACAATTGTGAATGAATTGGAGGTTCAGCATCCTGCTGCCAAACTGTTGGTCTTGGCTGGGAAAGCTCAGCAAGAGGAAATTGGTGATGGAGCGAATTTGACCGTTTCCTTTGCTGGGGAACTCCTTCAGAATGCAGAAGAACTTATTAGGATGGGTCTTCATCCTAGCGAGATTATTATTGGATACACGAAGGCAATAAATAAGACTATTGAGATCCTTGAGGAATTAGTAGAACCAGGTTCTGAAAATATGAATGTCAGAGACAAAGATGAAGTCATTTCACGATTGAGATCTGCAGTGGCCAGCAAACAATTTGGGCTAGAGGATAAATTGTGTCCTCTAATTGCTGAAGTCAGTTTGACCCGATTTACGATTTCATTGTTATGTTAAAACTGATTCTTTTCTGGTGCTAATGAACTTTTTTTTCCAAATAAAGGCATGCATTCAAGTTTGTCCCAAGAACCCTGCGAACTTCAATGTTGATAATGTCCGTGTTGCTAAGCTAGTCGGTGGTGGTCTGCATGATTCAACTGTAGTTCGTGGTATGGTGTTAAAGAATGATGCTGTCGGAACTATAAAGAGAATGGAGAAGGCCAAGGTGAGATTCTAACCCTGTAAACGTTGCTTTATTATTTGTCTTGTCTTCTAATGTCCGTGTTGCGAAGCTAGTCGGTGGTGGTTGCATGAAAAAGTGGCTAATATCTTTATCCGCTGAAAGTTATTTTTATCTCCTTTTCAAACACATGTAATCGTTTAGCTTGTGAGGAGTCTGTTCTATCGATGATTGAATAGTTGTAATTCTGAAACAGCTTAAAAAGATGGAGGGTATATATTCAGGTTGTTCTTGTGTTAATTTACTGATACGCTATAATAGCGAGCTGGATAGGTTTCTTGGAATATTCGATATTGTTGTGAACTGTTTTGATATCCATATCAGGTCGCTGTTTTTGTTGGGGGCGTCGATACCACTGCCACAGAAACAAAAGGAACTGTACTTATTCATAGTGCGGAAGAGGTACCTCTTGTACTTTTTGTTCTGTTGTATATCAGCATTTTCCCTGTAGCAGATTTAATTGACCTCTATCTTGTGGTGCTCCCCAATGCAGCTTGAGAACTATTCAAAGACTGAGGAAAACAAGGTTCATGAGCTTATCAAAGCAGTTGCAGATTCTGGTGCAAAGGTGATTGTCAGTGGAGCCGCTGTGGGAGAAATGGCATTGCATTTTGTGAGCGCTACAGGTAAATATTTTTTCCGTTGAATTTTGTCTCCTTGGTTCTGTCCACTACTTACTTCTTGTTGAGACTCCGAGGCGAACAATCTTGGTTTAAAAAAGCGCGCTCCGGCCTCGCTTTAAGCGAGGAGCGCGCTCCAGGCAAGCCATAACGCTTCCCCTCGCTTAATCACGCTTTTTAGACATTTGATTTAAAACCGCTATCTTTGTGTTCTTATTTATAATTTGCTAATTAGTTTAGTTCGTCATCAATTAGTTTATCGCTATCTTTTATTTTATTTGCGGTTATTATTTGCGGTTTTAGCATTTTTCTCAATATCACATATATAAAGTTACAATTTATTTATAAAAACAATATTTTTGCTATCCGAAAAGCGTCGCTTTTCGCTCCTCGCTTCACGCTTAAGCTTTGGAGGCATTTTCGCTTCGCCTCGCTTTTCGCTTTTTAAACCAAGCGAACAATTGCATCCATTGATGCTTATCACTCAACTTGTTCATGTTGCCATCTAAATCTATATTTTCTTAATTAAAATGGATTTACCAGTATCTTTTTTCTTTTCATTCCCATCTATCATTGGAAGATATCCTTTTTGCTGCACATTATGATATGCATATGGTTAAACTCCACAAACATGCTTTGCAGGCTAATGGTCTTGAAAATTAGTTCAAAATTCGAACTAAGGCGGTTTTGCCGTACCACTGGGGCAGTTGCTCTGGTAAGAATGCTAGATTAATTGAATTAAGTAACTGAGGTATCTCTTTCCGTTAACAATTTATTTGTGTTAGAACAGTTAAAACTCAGCCAACCAAATCAAGACGACCTCGGATATGTTGATTCTGTTTCAGTGGAGGAAATAGGCGGCTCTAGGGTATGACAACGAGGGTGCCTTAATACTGTTGCTGCTATTATTCCTCATAGTTATTGCTCTTGTTAGCTTGCCTAATTCTTTACAGGTTACCGTCGTAAAAAACGAACAAGGTGGAAATTCTGTATCAACTGTTGTGCTGCGAGGAAGCACTGACAGCATACTTGATGACCTTGAAAGAGCAGTCGATGATGGTGTAAACACATACAAGGTATTTTTGATGTTTGATACATGATTGTCATGGTCTTTGTGCAACGTAATCACACTATCCGAATATTGATGACCATGGACTTGTAGAGATATGTTGTGCTTAATTGTCAATCAGTTCTGGTAACTTTAAAGGAAAGATAAGGATTTGATTTTCTCCCATTTCTTGTGTCAATCAGGCAATGTGCAGGGACAGTCGGACAGTGCCTGGAGCAGCAGCTACCGAAATTGAACTTGCTAAAAAGTTAAAGGAATTCTCTTTCAAAGAAACAGGGTATTGTGTTTTTCTACGATTTGGAAAAATAATCCCTTTCCAAATTGCCTGTTTTTACTATTATCACCTAGAACAATTGTTTTGCCACTTATATAAATTCCTTTTTGCAGTTCGTCACGTGTTTAAACAAAGAAGACTCTATAGTTGGATCTTTGTGAAATTTAAATCATTTTGTGTACTAAGAATATAACAGCTTATTCTATAGATACTAACTTTTTTCCCTGTTGCTGGGTTGATTAAACTGACATGTAGTCTCTTATCTTCCAGATTAGATCAGTATGCTATCGCGAAATTTGCAGAAAGTTTTGAGATGATTCCAAAAACTTTGGCTGAAAATGCTGGGCTGAATGCTATAGAAATTATCTCGTCCTTATATGCTGAACATGCATCTGGTAATACCAAAGTTGGGATTGATCTAGAGGAAGGTGTTTGCAAAGATATCTCTAAAATGAACATATGGGATCTTCATATCACCAAGTGAGTTGATATTTATAATGGATTGTTTTATTCAAGGTATTTTTTGTGTACTGAAAATATAACTTCTGATTCTTCGAGTGCTTTTGTTTGTGTTTATTCTATCCTTCCATGACTTTGCTAGACTAGTACTTCACTTCGCTACAGTTTCTCATCTTAAGTTTGCATTACTTTAAATTTCTTGCATTACTTGATTTTTCGGAGCTTTGAAGCTTTGCCGTTCTCAAATATCACCCCAAACCTTTTGGTAGATTCCATTCTGGCCCTGCCTAGTTTCACAAGTATCCGTACTGAGCCCAATGTTATTTCTTGCATGCTATGTTCCTTCATTGACCTTAGGATGTTTCTTGTCGAATATTTAATACGTTTGGGGGCTTATCTTGAACTATTGTTGCTTGCTAACCTATCATATAATTTGATTCAGATTCTTTGCTCTAAAATATGCTGCTGATGCTGCCTGTACTGTCCTGCGTGTCGACCAGGTATGAAAATTTCGTTTCTTACTTTTTAATTTTCCCAATAATTTTGATATACATTTTAGAGCTCAAGCAGTTATATACTAGTGACGTGGAATTAACTTTGAATAATCATGTCCTTTTGTGGGTGTGCTAAATTAACTTCGAAACTTTTCACAGTTTGTACTTAGCTTTTCGTATCATTCTAATTATGCGATGCATAACTTACTTCCTCAGATTATAATGGCGAAACCCGCTGGTGGCCCGAGGAGGGATGCAGCTGCTGCCGCCGCCGCCATGGACGAGGATTGATTTTTGCGTCGGGGTTTCATCTTTTTGCTTCTTCTCGGAAGAGAACCTCTTTTTACTTAATTTTCCATGTGGGATTTGTTTCTATTTAAATTAAATTTATCTTGCTTTTCGAAAGAAAAAATATCAAGTGTTACTTTTGTGAACTAGCACTAGCAGATTGAAAGTAAAGACGGTTGGTTATCACAGTGAGCCTTCTCTATCGGTGCCGTCTGTTATAATGGAGTTCTCTGAAAAAATAAACATAATGCCTGAGAAATATAACAAAAAGATAAATGGCAAATGACTAATATACCCTTGACGCCTTAGAAATATTAGTTGGTCAATGGGCAAGGGCAACGCCTATTAGACAGCAACTGCCAAACAAGGCTTGATATATTTCTTTCGCGAAGCCCTTAAAAAGACGACTCTAGTAAAATTAGGTCTGAAATCAACAAATTGCTTGAAAATTTCTAAATTGATTAGGGAATTTGATAATGGGGGCCAGTCGGAAGCTCCAGGGGGAGATAGATCGAGTTCTGAAGAGGGTTCAAGAGGGGGTTGATGTGTTTGACAGCATTTGGAACAAGGTTCTTATTCGATGGTTGTTTTGCTCTAGTTGATTGCTGTTGGACTTGATTTTCTTATGAAGAACTACGTTTTTCCCCCTTGTTTTTAGGTATATGATACTGACAACATTAACCAGAAGGAAAAATTTGAGGCGGATCTGAAGAAAGAGATAAAGAAGTTGCAGAGATACAGGGACCAGATTAAGACATGGATACAGTCCAGCGAGATCAAGGATAAGAAGGTGGATACTTAATTCTTACTTTGTTTGGGGTGTTTCACTCAGTTTGATGTATGCGGACCTGTTTTCATTTTTAATTGTGTTATGTGCCTGAACTATCGAATGGTTGTCTCTAAACCCCTCGTCCCAAACCCACTGGTTTTATAGGAACTTCATTTTATTTCTGTCATCATGGGGATGATTCAGTTTTGAAGTCACGTTTTTCGTCCCTGATCGATCCTTGCCTAGACTGTTGTTATCTACAGCTTGGGTCCCTTTTTTTTAACTTGATTCTCATTCCATACTATTTGACATAGGTTAGTGCCTCTTATGAGCAGGCTCTGATGGATGCTCGGAAAGTTATTGAGCGAGAGATGGAACGGTTTAAAATATGTGAGAAAGAGACCAAGACAAAGGCATTCTCAAAGGAAGGCCTGGGCCAACAACCCAAAACAGTAAGTGCTTTTTGGCCATTACCAATGTCCTTGTCAGCTCATTACCCCCTTTATGTGTTATGGTGTACTGAAGTACTTGTTCTTTGTTCTTTTTCAAATTTCTATGGCTCTATAGGGGACATTTGCGACTGCAAAACATATAAGTCAGTAGGACATGCGTCCTTATATCTAGCATATATGCTTAGAAGCACGTTCACTTGTCTTACTCTTCAGCATATTATATATAACATTGAGATTATCTAAGCAGCATGTATTTTGGCCAATGTTGTAGGATCCAAGGGAGAAAGCTAAATCAGAGACAAGAGATTGGTTAAATAATGTGGTACGTTCTTAGAACTTATGTCTGCATTATATTAACCTTGTTTCATAACCGAATATCCTTTTGCCTTATTTTGGTATTTTTTTTCACCTGTCTCTTCTGTCTCCCACTCATTTTGTTGTATATATGGTCACATGAACCAGACATGACATTTCATTTGCAATTGCTAATTCATTAAGAGTACCTATACATAACTTGATCAGCACGAGAACCATGAGTTATTTGAGGAGTTAGATAGTTATAAATATGAATACGCTGGTGTGAATGCCATAAGTTGCTTTTATGCATTGGAGCCGTGCCATTTTCCTATAATCAGATTCAAGTTGTTGAAGCACCTTGGAAAAACTAGAGTAGGTTCGACGTGATTTTCTGGCCAATGCTGATATTAGTTAGTTCTCATTTTTGTTGCAAAGGAATTTTATCTGTTTCTCCCTTTGTTTAGGTCAGCGAACTGGAAAATCAAATTGATAGCTTCGAAGCTGAAATGGAGGGTCTTCAAGGGAAGAAAGGGAAGACAAGGCCTCCGAGACTGGTGAGATAAAGAAGACGAGATCTTAATTCTCTGTTCTCGGCTGATATTTATTAATTACATTGTCTCTTTTCTTAGATGCATCTTGAGACATCCATTGCTCGGCATAAGGCTCATATTATGAAGTTAGAACTAATTTTGAGGCTTCTGGACAATGACGAACTGAGTCCAGAGCAAGTCAACGATGTGAAAGACTTCTTGGATGACTATGTGGAGAGAAATCAGGTTTTTGTCAGAGAACTGTACTGTTTTTATTACACTTTTGGTACTAAATATTCGTGAACAGTTGACAGTTTTTGTCATTCGTACCATCTCATCATTGAATTTGCTTAGTCTGTATTTGAATGAAAATAAAATTCCGCTGTGATGATCAGATTATTATCAGATATTGAGGCATTGCCAAGGCTTTTGCTGACTAGGTTTAATTTGAGTTTCCCTATCCTATCCAATTGCTAGAAGACTTTGACGAATTCAGCGATGTTGAACATTCTATCTAGAACTCAAAATCAAAATATTCGTTTAATTTGTCTATATGTTTTATAACTTATTGGGGACCCATTGATATGCTGACGATGCTCAGTTTTGTTTTCTTATGCGTGCAACATGTAGGATGACTTTGACGAATTCAGTGACGTTGATGAGCTATACAGCTCTCTACCCCTAGACAAGGTGGAATCCCTTGAAGATCTTGTTACTGTTGGCCCTCCTGCTATCACAAAGGTGAACTGATAATGGGCTGCTTTTTGCGCTCCCTTTTTATTATTTTTTTTTGTTCCTTATCTTTTTCACGAGAATTTTCTTTTGTTTCTCTTATATCGACAAGGAAATAGTAGACCAGAAACATGATGTTTTTATATGCAGAACGTTAGTTCCTCTATTACAGCTGTGAAGCCTGCTTTGTCCACAGCACCAACTCAACATGCAGTAGACTTGTTTTCTAATATTTCTTTTCCTAAGATCCCATTACTTTGTTCATACATATTAACTATGCTCTTGTGACTTCAGGCGACAACAGTGATGTCCATACATCAGCCTGCTTCTGCTGCCTCTGACCAAGGAGATGGCACATCTCCCCACGAAGATATTACTCCAAGAACCCCACCGACGAAAATTGGGGCCCTCAGTATGTCTGCAACACAAACACCAGCAGCTGCCCAAGTTACCCCTGGTATTGCTACATGATCAATAACTTTGCTATATATCCATTCCCTATCTATTCCGGCCTTAAAACATAACTAGTTACAATTAGGTGTTGCTGCTAATGCTTCACTGTCTGTAATTATTTCAAGTGCTACAAAGGATGAGGATACAACAAAATCTCCTACATCCAAACCTTCACCTGCTGTCAGTGAAAGTGGAATTCAGCCTGTCGGTAGAGGTGTTGTGTCTGGTCAGTCAACTCCCAACATCCTACCAACTTCTGGAAAATCAATCCCGAGTAATGGAACTTTTGGGGCTATTTCTTCGCCTTCTGATGTTGGAAAAAGAAACCTTTTCGGATCTGATGATCGAGCAGGGAGTCCTGGAATTGTGCAATCGCCTTTAAGTAATAGAGTATTGTTATCACAAGCTAAGGTTAATGATGGACTGGGATCAGCTGACACTGACGCTGCAGCTTTGGGCAGCAGGGTGTTTACTTCTCCTGTGGTACCGGGCATGCAGTGGAGACCGGGTGCTTCTTTCCAAAATCAGAGTGAGACGGTATGCATTTATACGTAATTAACAATATTAAATTGATGTTTGTGATTCACCTGAATATGAGACGTGGGAGCAATTTTCTTTGGAAAGGTCAAGGTGGTGTAACTCATTCGCTGATGAAATTGGTAGGAGTATGACATGTTTGCATTTCCAGTTAGTCCTTTCAAAGTGCAGTTAATTTTAAAATATATATACTTTCAAGATTGGAGCCAATTCACAACGGGTGTCTCGACTTTGTGGTGTTCCTATTTTATTCTACGGTTAGTGTGGGTTGTACTCCTCAAAATTGTGCACAATTGTGCATTTTACTTTGCCCTTACAGTGGAATCAAACGATCACCTTTGGATGTTTACGTACGTAGACATATTTACTCTTATTTGATAGTAAAGGTTTTTTCTAACATGAAAACTGTTCAATTGTTCTTAAGGGCCAAATTCGTGGAAGGTTTACTCTTATTTGATAGTGAAGGTTTTTTCTAACATGAAACTGTTGTTCTTAAGGGCCAAATTCGTGGAAGGGCCGAGATTGCTCCAGATCAAAGGGAGAAATTTCTTCAAAGACTTCAGCAAGTGCAGCAGCAAGGTCAGAGTACTATTCTTAGTATGCCTCCTCTTGCTGGTGGAAAGCCCTACACACCTCAGCAACCTGGCCTATTATTGCAGCAGGTGCCTTGCTTATATAATTACCATGGCCAAACTGAGTGATTACTTTGTTATGTGCTTGTCGTTTAGTCGTTGCCTTTAGTTTAACATCCAGCTATTCAATGTGTTGATAGCTCCTAATTTGTGCACAAAATCAATTATAAAGCAAACACATGAGAGTTGAAAAAATGGATCCTGTCAATTAAGCAAGTGACAATGAAGCTGTTCACTTCTTTGTTGCTTCTTATATCGATATGGTTTGATATATAATTGTCGCAGTTCAATGCCCAAGGCCCATCCATCTCACCTCAGCTTGGAAGTTTGGGCATTGGGTGTCCCAACTTCAGGTGGGAATAGCGTTGCAACATCTGCTCCTTTACAGCAGCAGATACAGAGTCCTGTGTTCCAATCATCAACCCAGCCTGCAATGTTTTCGACAACATCTAAAGATGCTGGTATTATATCTCTTCTGTTGTAGCTTCTGCTGCCTTAATGTACAAGCTGAAGAGCTTAATGACTATTGTTTGAGGACCTCTTACAAATGCTATTTGGTATTGGACATATTTCCTGATTTGCAGAAACTAAAAATGAGGATTTGCAACAGCAGCATCCCCTGCCTGAAGATTCAGCAGTAGCTACCGAGTCTAACTCTGGGCTTGGCAAGAATCTACTTGAGGAGGATGATACAAATCTTCTTATGCTATGGATGCCATGGTATGCATGAGGTCTTTTATTTTGCATTTGTTTGTTTCTGCCTCCCTACGGTAATGTAATAAAGTCGGCACTTTCTGGATGCCAAGCTTGTCTCTGCACATCCAAGTTATAAACTTCCTTTTCATGTCTATGATTGAATAAATATGTGATCAGAAATATCTCGAAGGTTAGTGTAGACCCATTCCGTAGTTACATCAAACATAAGTCAGTATCTTCAATTTTCCTTTGCGACGGCCATAACATTCGGTATGTACTTGTGCACATGATAGGCTGGTGCTGCTGGAACGCCTTCAATGTCTGAACCTTCAAGTGACCATAGAAACCGATCTATCTACACAACAACCACTGCAAGCTTCTCCATCATCTGGAAATGTTGGCGTCATCGGTCGAAAAAGTGCATCTGACCTTGGCACTATAGGGATAGCATTAGTCCTTCGACTGCAATTGGAGCAATGCATGACCACTTACATTATGTGCAGATGCTTGATGCTGCTTTCCATAGACTTCCCCAACCTAGAGATTCTGAACGTTCAACTTACATGCCGGTAAGACAAAATCAACTTCGTAAGAAATCATATTTCGTATGTATTCGTTTCTACGTATTATGATTTTTTTCATTTGACTATTCTGACACAGAGACACCCTGCCTTGACCCCTCCAAGCTATCCTCAAGTACAGGCGCCTATAATCAACAATCCTGCATTTTGGGATAGGCTTGCCGTAGATACTGACACATTGTTCTTCACATTTTACTATCAACAGGTAATCACGTTAATGTATTTTTCGGTTGTTTTTTTGAATTAGTATGCACTGTTCCCTTATTTAAGGGGTATATAATATATGCATGTGCAGAATACGTACCAGCAATACCTGGCTGCTAGGTCTTTGAAAAAGCATGCATGGAGATTCCACAGAAAGTACAACACTTGGTTTCAGAGGCACGTGGAGCCACATGTTACGACGGAGGAGTACGAGCAGGGGACATATGTCTACTTCGATTACAATATTGCCAATGAAGAACATGGATGGTATGTTAACTTTCGATTCATTCGTTCCTTTGCGTGCATTCAATTATGATTTGGGCTTCGGTGATTCTTTCGTAGTGATTGAAGTCTCCGTTCGATAGATGTCTATGTTGATTGATTCTCTGAAGTTATAGGCCTTTTTTTGATTAGTTTCTCAATTTTTTTTGAAGTTTTTCTTTTTTTTTTCCCTCTGCAGGAGGCAGAAAATCAAGAACGACTTCATCTTCGAGTACAGTTTTCTTGAAGATGAATTAGTACTTTGATTTGGATACCTCTCTCCTTTGTGATTGTAAATGGAGTTTGGGTATTCTTCTAACGATTTGGTTGTTTATGCGTAGATGTTATGAATATACCGTTTTGATGTTTAGTTGATCTAATTTGCTTTTGTAAGCCCGAGAAACTACCGCGCCATTTGCCATGGGCCATTAGCCCAACAACCATGGGCCATAAGCCCAACAAGTATGGGCCATAAAGCATAACGGCGCATGTGCCAAAACGCCCACCGGTCCAAAAAGGGCCACATAGCCCAACAAGCCTAACGTCTCATGGGCCACAAAGAACAACGGCACATGGTCCATAAAGCCCAACGCCGATGGACCGCAAACGCCCAACACCAAAAGGGCCACAAAGCCAACGATCAAAGGGCCGCAAAGCCCAACGACAATGGGCCACAAAGCCCAGCGCTCAAAGGGCCATAAAGTCCTAAGGTCAATGGGCCAAATAGTGCAAACGCCAATGGGCCAAAATTCATAAAGGCCTGGGTCCAACAAGTGCCATGGTCTATGGGCCTTAGCCCTTTTTTATTATTAAGTTTTCTTCAAATTATATTGGTGTTTCAATCTCGTAAGACGAAAATATATTCAAGGCGCGTAAATTTATTCATAATTATATATTTTTGTATATCAATAATTATATCTAAAATGATTACATAAAAGATTCCCGTGAAGGCGCGGCCATCAAACCACGGGCTCGGGACGTGATGGCCTTCACCCTGACCGACACGACACGGCCCGTATTTTCCTGCCAGACGGCCAAATCGGGCCGAGCCGTAATCTAAAGAAGGAAAGAACGACAGTAGTCTCGTACCTTACCTACCATCCTCGGCTCTCTTGCTTGATCACATAATTTACAGAGCTCGAAAACTTTACAAAACATAAACTACATATATAGGTTTTAGTCAAAGACATACTATGCTTACCATCCTTGATAAACAGCAATGTTCAACCGGCCGATTATATCTTGGAAACGATATTTATCTCGGCAACGGTTCAGTCGAAGGGACCAAAGTCATTTTGCCTTGCAACAGTGAGAAGTCCCGAGCAATGTTTGAATTACTGAGTCCACGTCTAACCAAACCTACAAGGAAATGCATTAATGTAGTCTGAAGATAGAAAATGCAACTGATAGAACTTTTGCAAGCGTAACAGATTTAATCTACAGAACCCATCAACAAAAGACTCAGAAGACAAACAAGCTTAGGTAAAGCCAGAGAAACTGAGTGCAAGTTCACCTCACTCATGGTTTACACTAAATAGAAGGACATTCGGTTTCTGCACATTGGAAGAAATCATAAATAGGATCAGAAAGTAGCAAATTTCATAGCAAGTTCAATAACAAACCTCGTGACTTTGACCAGCTGCAACGCTTGTTTCCCTGTAGTCATCACTGTTCCTGTTATATTTTGCATAAAAGCAATTCACACAAAATTAGTTTTTCCCATAAAAAAAGGCTACTTCCAATCACTAGCTGTATATATAATGGCAAAACCTGGCGCTAAAGCTCCAGCATCTTCCGCAGTAATAAAGAAAGGTGAATTTGTGATGACTTCCCTAGGCATGAAAATTCGAATATCATCATTTAGGAGTGAAGTGCTCAATGAACGTGAACGTGAATGTGAAATGAAAGGGACGGACAGCAATAGACTCATTACCAATAAATTTGATGAATCTTTCGAATTCAGATGTATATACCGCAGTTGCTTCCTCAGTAAGAGTAAATGGGGTTTCTCCTGAAAATTAGCATGTCAAGACTGCGAGGCTTACATCTAAGCATATTTAAATTACAGTATGGTATCACTATCATTGAAACAATCCCAGCATTGCTTACAACTTGTGAGTTTCAAGGCGACTCAAAGAAGCGATATTTATAGTCGAATCTGATATGCCATTCCCGTAAGGTATACAGAGGTGGTCCATATCTTTGTCACTGTTCCTCCATGGGTCTGGTGAGGACTCAATTAGGGAACAAATATAGAATACGGTACTATTTTCACAATTACACATTAGAATGAATATCTATACCCATGGTCGTCATTTACCTTGCGAATAAACTCCAGTAACACCTGTAAAATTTCCTTAATGTAAGATCAACTGTTTACCAGATAAAACTGGGAAAGTAATCATATGAAAAGAGAAACTTGAACCTATTGTAGAAGGCTACGGACAATATTGTCATAGGACAAATAAGAACCACATACAATGACGAAAGTAGCATTAACGTACCTCTGGGACGCCAACTGAGTATTTCACAAGAATCTTGTAGACACTTGTCGCAGAACCAAGCTCGGCCAACTGTCTCGTTCTGTATTACATGAGCTATAGACAAGTCTCTTTATAATTTATTGTGACTAATTGTCACAGAAACGAAATTAAGTTAGCATAGTTTTACCGTTCCATCTGTTGTTGCCATAACGTTGTATGTTTATCATGTATGCTTCCACCAGAGGTCACTAAGGCATCAACCACTGCCTGCTTGTTCCTCTCCGAGAGCTCTTTCTGTAGCCTGATTATGGTGCCCCTAAAGTCATTTGGCATATAGGTCATAACTGTAAAACATGATCGGTTTTATCAACCTATAATGCAATATTTGAGATACTTCAACTTTAGTACTAGTATATAGGATTAAAAACCTAGGATGAACTGCCTATCAGAGAGTCTCCAAGAACTCATATAGACATCTAACCGAAAATCTTCAAAACACGTGATGGTTTAATTTTTATTTTTCTCCTTTTTCCTTATCTTTATTGGAATTAGTGGGAATATCCAGCCAGCACATAGGATGAAAATCGAAAATGCACGCACTCAAAGTGAATAGCAGAAACAGAAGGGATCACGTTGGAAACCTGAATTCAGAATTTCTAGCCTGATAAGATTCCAAAATACTCACGTCGATTTGAACTTCTCTTGGAGACGCCCCAAAGCTCCTGCGAGTTCAGTGTCTTCAACAGCAGTCTGTTGCTAAGCTGCTCATAAAAAATATTTGCACGGCCGATGCTATTATGAGTTCGCGCATATTGTCAATCAAACTCTCACAGATTCATGGTAGAAGTAGAATTAACAAATAAATCTGATAGGAGTCATATAGTATAACTTACTGCTTGGGGCAATGAGAAACATCTAACAAAAAAGAACCTCCTCAATCTGTTCCCTATTCCTCCACACGTTCTCATCGACTTTATGGGGTGGCTCACCGCTCAGTTTTCTCTCACCAATAACTTTTTCTCCTGATACAAAATCAACATGGCAGCACTAATAAGCCGAAACAATAAATTTCCTTGACCAAAGAGAAAATAAAGTTCGCCAAGGCAAACTACAATATTTCACAAGAGAATTAAGCTCATTTGACCAAACATATAAATGATACACAATAA